>JZKD02S1951713.1:36019-60290 GCA_000966675.3 Picea glauca
GTTTTGTTCGACCCCTACAAGAGACCTCGTGCCATTCTGAAATCGGGGGGGGGGAAGTCTGTGTGTTGATTTCGGGGATAGCCTGGGTTGATTTCTAGAAAAGCCAATGCATCCTCTGTCTGAGCAGATCGAACCTGTCTATGGAGTCTTTTTCCCAAAGCCATAACCGTCAGACCATCTGGTCATTGTTGAGCTTGTTTGGAAAGCTAGTGTCTGTTTTCCCCAAGGGTTGTTGTGGCCATGCAGTGCTGGACTGCATGTGGTTTGTTGGCCAGTTAGTACAACACTCTCTCTAGGTGAGAGAGGTGGTGAAGTTGGAAGAACAGGTTGTTGGTCCTGTGAGCGACTCTCTCCAGGTGAGAGAGTGCACAGAGGAAGGAGAGAACTCTTGGAAGGAACCCTGTAGCTACCACAGAGCTTAGATACTTTCGGTACGGTCTGTTGCTGAAACCCAAGGCAAGGGAGGTTAGCAACCGAAGGACTATCTAGGTGACAGAGAAGGTGTATACTCTTGGGGTGGAATAGGCATGTGGGGAAGGAGAGTCTATGGGCAATGAGTATGAGTGTTTCTTGGGAGAGAATTTCCTTCCTTGTGCCTGTGTTTTTTCCCTGTAACCTCAGCCTAGCCTAGGATTCGTTGCCTTGGGGTGGAGCTTAGTCCTAGCTCGGGGGTGACCTACTACTGATATTGATGAGAAACGTGGTCTAAGGATGGGAGTTTCATGGAAGGCCTGCACCTGGTTGGTGGAATAACCACCATTTTCAAAGATAAGTATGAAATGATGTTTCAATTATGTTATTGCATGTCTGTGTATTTATAATTATTATGTACTCTGTTGTGCATATGAACTAAAGTTAAAGCCATTGATTATTTATAATAACAACAATTCTTATGTACACTCTGAGTTTAAATGTGTTTAACCTATTTTAAATGCATTCCATATATATATATATAATTAAGCATGAGATTGTTATTCCACATAGTAATGTTGGCCGACCATGGGGTTGATGGTCGGGAACATTACAAGTTGTCTATAATCTATACATAGTCGGAGGGTACCATCTTTCTTATTTACAAACAGAACCAGATCTCCCCATGGAGACATGATGGGCCGGATATAGCATTTGTCCATCATTTCTTTTAGTTGTAATTTAAGCTCAACTAGCTCAAGTGTGCTCATCCTGTAGGGTGTCCTAGACACTGGCACCGCTCCCGGTGCAAGTTCTATCGAGAATTTAATATCCCTTCTCAGAGGTAGACCTGGTACCTCTTCCAGAAATACATCTCTATATTCTTTTACTGTGGGGTGGTCTTCGAGGCTTGGTTTATCATCTTCAGTTGATTCCAATACCTGTATCGCATAAAGTAGACATCCCTTTTTGAAATACTTTCTCATTTGAAGGGTTGATATTCATCTCACCAAGACAGGTTTTTGGATCCCTCGAAGGGTTATCCTTCTTCCTTCTTAACCTACACATTCTAAAGTTTTATAGTAACAATCCAATCTGGCTTTATATGTGGCTAGCCAGTCCATTCCAATCAACAGGTCATATGATCCTAGGGGTAGTATGTTAAGGGTTGCTTGGGTGGGGAATTCACCCATAGTGAATTGGCAAGCTGGTATGACCTCTGCTACCTTTCTTTTGGTGCCAGTGGCTAACTATACCATCCATGGCTTGGTGTGTATATGTGGTTGTAATTTACACTTATCAACAGCCTTATGAGCTATATAACTCAAATTTGAACCAGGGTCAATCAGAATAGACACTAGATGGTTGGTGATCATACCTTCTATTTCCACCACTGAAGCTTGGTGGTCATCTTGGTTGTTATCCAATGCTGCATAAATTTGTGGCACACTCTTGGACACATCATTGATGGTGGTAGCTTCTTGAACGTTGTAAATTATACGACTGTTCTGTTGTCGATGCGGGTAGTCCCTCAGTAGATGTTCTTCTCCACAACCCCAACATTTCAAGGGTTCTCTATTTGGGTTATCAATCTTTCCTAGGGTAGATCCAAAAGGTTTATTTCTGCTCTAGGAGGGGAAATTCTACTGATGTACACTTCGGGTTGGGAAGCTCATTCTTGAGTCCTTCTTATAGTTTTTAAATCTTGGGGATTTAAACCCCTTTTTCTGGAATCCCTAACTATTCTTCTGCTTCCAGTTTTCACGAGGTTTTGTTCGATGCCCCAGCTGTTAGTAACAATATCTTTCCTTTCGGATAGTGTCTTCTAGGGTCTTTGGCTTGTCAAACTCAATCCTGTTCTGATAGTCCTTAGGTAGTCCACTAATGAATCATTGCACCTTTTCCTTATCTACTTTTATATAGGGTGTGTACCTTAGCAATTCGAGGAATTTGCTAACATATTCCTCTATGGTGCGTTGCCCCAGTTTGAGTTCATAGAATTATTTAGTCTTTTCGTCGAAATAATTTTTCGACAGATACTTCTTTCTGAAGTATTTCTCAAACCATTCCCAAGATAGGTCCTCTTCATGAATTCCTTTTACATTCTTAAGGTCTTCCCACCAGATGGAAGCCTTTCCATTCAAGTTGAAAGTGGTTATTCGGGCCTTCAAGTTTTCTGAGAAGTCATGGACTCTAAAATACTTCTTTAGTCCAAGAAGCCAGGCCTCTGCTTCCTCCCCTTTCTTTATTTCACCGTCGAAAGAGGGTGGTTTGGCCTTTTTGAATTCTTTGAGATTGTGACTCTTGGAATGCTTTCGCTTCTTACGTTTTATTCGGGAATAGGAACTAGCTTTGCTACTAGAAGATCTCTTTGAGTCGCCAGTTTCCTTTCTAGAGGAATTGTTTGACGCTTTTCCCTTGTCTCCGGGGTGGACCTTTCTCGAGGTTCTCTTCCCAGTGTGGCCACTTGAAAGACCACGTTTTCATATCCCAGGTTGACTTCGACTTTTCTTTGTCTGTCGTCGGTCCATGTGACTGGTGTCAGGTTCATGCTGCAATTATCTTTGTATGTTAGATAAGCTCTGCAACAAGACTGCATTAATTTATGTCTACTTCTCTTGCTCTTTTATCAACCTCTCATTTTCGGCCTTCCATCTCTATAGTTCAACCATGAGGCTTCTCACAGTCTCAGCTAGATCGGGAGGGGTCTCTATNTGTTGAGTGAGATACATTATTTTTGTCTAAGGCCTATTTGGCAACATTGTAAACTTGTCCATGAGTGTTTTATAAACTCTTGGAAAGTATGGTATTGCTTTCAAGATTTCAAAATTGTGATCATGTATTACCAGCTACATATTTACATAGATGCAAGTGTTGGCCTCGACATCCTCATTCTGAGGTACAAAGGTGAAGCAAAATAAGGGTGTGACCTTTCAGAGATAGTTGTTATGCAGATCAAGGAATCAACAACAAATTTTCATTACTACAAGTGTTGACATCAACATCCTCATTCCGAAGCACAAAGGTAAATGAGAAGAAGGGTGTGACCTTTCAGAGACATTTGTTATGCAGATCGAGCAACGGGGAAGTGCATCGTGAAGTGTAAGACTCTTCCTAGAACCTAGTTGCAGATATTCAAGTTTCTCTCTATACTTTTGGAGGACCAACAATGATTTTCGTGGGGAGGTATGATCCAAGAGGATCTCCACACAAGGATTCATTACTTTTCACACCATGGAGAAGATCATTAAAATTATGATTGATGATAGGTGACAAAGTTTGAAAGGAATGTTTAATGCTTCATATTGTAAAAGTGATTAATATTTTTTGAGCATAATGTACTATGTATTTTTCATATAATTTGTAAAAAAGAAATTAAAATTAAGTGTGAGAATCCACCTCACAATTAGTTTCCTAGTTTTAAGGGGAAATCAGTTTTGTGTGAGAATCCACCTCACAAATTAGTTTCCTAATTTTAAGAGGAAGTTAGGAGTCTCATGAGTTGGTTTGGGATTCTTCCTCATTTTATTACAAGTGGTTTCCTAGTCTCAAGGGGAAGTTAAGGGTCTCATAGGTTGGTTGAGATGCTTTCTCATTTTTGTTATTAAATTGTTATTTAGATCCTAAATTTATGGATCTTGTCTCCTTGAATTATGGAGAGAGGGAAACTATATAAATTCCTTATGTAAGAATTGTGGAGGAGGCCCTTTAGGCCCCTTGGAGAGAGAGAGCTTTTCATTATGAAGAATGTAGTCCTTTTGGTATCTGAATAAATTCCACTTATGTGAGAGCCTTAAGTTCTTTGTGTAAGAGAAGGTTTCTATGGGTTTCAGCCCTGTAAGGAGCATGTACCACATTTTGTGAGAAGATTTTAGCCCTGCTATAGAAGGACAAAAAAATGATTCATATTCCAAGCAGATTGGGAGATGTAGCCAGGAGATTCTAGTGAACTCCGTTAACACATGGGTGTCAAATTATATGTGTGATTTTTGTTTGCATTCTCGCTTGATTAAGTAAAGATTTAATTACATATGCACATAATTATGAAAATTTTGGTCATGTTCATATGCAATGCTTAATGATTATTTTCTCATGTTCACGTGCGATTAAGCATTAGTAAAATATCCTCATTGTAGGATTTTTGTAGAGAATGATCTCACAGAAATTCCCAGATCATAACATAATTGCTAATTAGTTGAGGGATGAGTATGCATGCTTGCTCAATGTTTCCATTTCCTTTGTGGAACCAAAATGTTATTAAAAAAATCCTTAACTAGCAACACTTTATAGTACCCATTTCTCATGCAATCCCACATAACCATTTAAAAAATTCAAATATATCAAATAAATGACATCTTGGAATTGTATTTATGACTATAAAACCCTCATATACTACTGGATTGTGTAAGCACAATTTCTCTGTAAAGATCCTTGCAATACTCCGCGAGTTGAATTGCACTTTAAAGAAAAGCACAGTGTGCACTAAATAGAGAGAAAAATGGAATGAGGAGAAGCAAGAAAGTAAGATGACAAAGAGGAAGGTTCAATGTGGCATGAAACCTCGAGTGAGGAGAAGGGTGGAAGTAAGATGATGAAGCAGAAGGATCAATGTGGAATGAAACCCCATGATGCAGGAGCATCGCCTATATCAAGTGAGCCAGCGTGGAAGCAAAAGACAGCTGGACAAGCGCCAACACAAATTTTGAATTTCTCTTGGAGTTGATGCGCAGACATAATTGTAGCAATTTAATGAAGCACACTTGTATAATGTAAATGGACCTTGAGTGATTTTCTCTCGTCCTTAGTAGATATAAGGCATTTAAAGTAGTTAATGCAAGTAGGTAGAATTCAATTCTAGATTAGACAGTTTTAGAGCGCAAGAGGGAAACAGGATATAGACACCCTCATTGTGTATTGTAGCATTAGCATGAGCATTGAAGATCATAAGCATAATTGAAGAGCATAGAGGAGAAGCAGAGAGCTGTGTAAGAACACCCATGTACAGATATTTGAATTAATAGAAGGAGATTGATTCAAATTCATGGTTTCGTGTTTGTTCTCTGTGTATAGATGTTGAATGATATGCTCATGAATGTTAGGTTCCTGTTATGAATTTGCTTTATATGTTGTGTATATGATTTCATGTTTGAGTTTGAAGTTTGAAAGGAAGTAGGAATGAGTTTCAGTTGTTTCTCTACTTGAGCCAGAGTTCCTACAAGGAGTGCAGTTGAAGTGTCCACAAGGAGTGTGCTGACAAAGGACTCAGGTAGTTAAGCTTTTGTTCTTGTCCATTCAAAAGTGTAGACAGGTACAAGAGTCGTGCAAGGAGTGCAAAGGCTGAGCGAAGTTTCAGGGTTGTGGACCTGAGTGAGGCATTTTGAGACTGATGTTGCAGGTGTGCACAGGGTCCAAGGAAATTCAACACTTGGAAGTGTCTGAAGGTTGCCGCAAGGAGTGTGCGCAAGAGTCTTCTCTAAGACTCGAACTTGAAGATAGTTCAGAAGGATATGAAGTCTTCAAAAGGTCGTTGGAGGCAGGAAAAAGGCCAAGTAACTTGATTTTTGCAAGAGGCATCATAAGTTTGCACGCAGGAGGACGAGTTCCACGGAGAGAAGCAGCTTATTCAGTTGTGCAGAGGTTCTCAGAGAAAGAACGGACGGTCGGAATTCTCTGAGGAGGATTCACGAACTTTCGTGAGCCGTCCGATCCCATAGAGAAGCAGGGGAGTTACCGCGATTATTCCTAAGGTTTCAAAGCTCAGGAGGGGCAGGAACGTAGATCCAAGCCACAAGGGCCGTCGAATTTACTCGTGGAATTCGATATTGGGGTTTCGTGGTTGGAAGTCCCGTAAGCATAGCAACAAGAATTGTGAAATTGCAATACACGATATCCCAAAAGCCATATGAATTGTGTGGGCCATGGAGAATTTAGTCAGTGGACAGGTGGCACGCTATTTTGAGGATTCATGGCAAGAAGTCCCGAAACAATTGCATCAGGATTCAAGATATTGCAAAGTTTGAAATGTCGATGAGGTAAAGAAGCGTTGAGAAGTCAAACTCGCACGTGCGTCAGAGTTTCAGCATATCGGGGTTTGAGGGTCGGTAAAACAAGTTGTTCGACATCGCGAGTGCCGAAATAGCGATAGGAGAAATCCCGAAGGGGAAAGGAAAGGTCAGCGATGACTGTTGTCGGGTTTCGGTGATTCAAAAGACCATCGCTTGGTCATTGGGTTCACAAAAGCGCGAAGTCTGATCTCCTTAGTGCAAAGAGGGGATCCCACGAGGATTGTTGTGGGTGCAGATTTATCGATAGGGAAATAGAAGAGCGTTTAGAGTTCTTCAGGCCATGGAAAAAGGAAATATCTTGTGTCGACGTGGACCTTCCGACCTACGGGTTGTGTAGGGAATGTGCGTCAGCATCAGTTTGGTATCAGAGCATAGAAAGGTTATTTTCTTTCTGTAGCAGAGAAAAGAGAATTCACCATGCCGCCAAGGAGAAGAGACATGCAAACACCCGATCCACCAGAGGATAGGGAAATGCCGAGGAGAAGAGTCAGGTAGATGACAGATCTAGCTATGGAGAGAGAGATGCGTGATCTACGAGCTAGACTTGAAGACATGGAGATAGAGAAAAGACGCACAGCCAGTGTTGGGGATCTTAGTGATTCCGAAAGTGAAATTGAGATTGAACGTGAAGAAGAAGTTGCAGTTGAAGATGCATCAAATGAACGTTTGATCAGAGATATTGCAAGGATGGGTGCAAGGGAAAAGATGTATATTCCAGTTTATGAGGGAAACTTGGATGCAGAGGAACTTCTAGACTGGATTAGAGCTCTAGACACATACTTTGACTATGAAGATGTCGAAGAGGACAAGAAGGTCAAGCATGTTGTCACTATATTGAAAGGACATGCAACATTGTGGTGGGATGAACTATAAGATAACATATGTTGCAAGGGCAAGTAGAAAATTAAGAGCTGGGATAGAATGATCGCGAAGATGAAGGCGAAATTCATCCCCAGAGATTATCAAATTACTCTGTTCAGGAGGATGCAAAACCTGAGACAGAAGCTGATGATAGTAAAAGAATATACCGAGGAATTCTACAAACTAAACATCAGGGCAGGTCATCGGGAGAACAATGATGAGAAGGTTGCCAGATATATGAATGGCCTAAGATACGATATTCAAGATGAGATGAGCATGGTAACCATTCGAAAAGTGGAAGATTCTTATCAGATGGCTCTGAAAGAGGAAGAGAAGCTGAGCCGAAAGAAGATTCAAAGAGGTCGAGGCAGAAGTCAGCCAAGAGGCAAATCAGTTGCCTAGGATAAATATCAGAAGCCTAAAGAATACTGGAAGAAGCCTCATACTCGAACTGAGAGAGGTGGAACCTCACAGAGAGGGAAACATACTGAGCAAAGAGGAGATTATGCTGACAACAACACTTTTCCTCGTGCTAGAGGTAGAGGAAGAGGAAGAGGTGGAGTAATAACATGCTTCATGTGCGAGAAAAATGGGCACAAGTCTTACGAGTGTCTAGACAAAAAGAAAGAGAGTGGAGAAGCTCACATCGCTGAAGCACAGAGGTGGGATGTTGAGGAAAAAGACGCTGAAGGCGAAAGATTGTTGATGATGTGAAAAGTCCTTTTGACACCTGAGAACGAGGTGGAGAGTTCAATCCAAAGGACCAGACTTTTCAGGAATTCTTGCAAGACTAAGGACAGGGTATGCAAGGTCATTGTAGATAGTGGTAGCACGGATAATCTCATTTCTATAGAGATGGTAGAAAAGCTAGAGTTGGAGACGACTGATCATCCAAGCCCATACAAAGTTTCGTGGCTACAGAAAGGACACCAGGTAACTGTCACTAAACAATGTTTAGTTGAATTTAAGATAGAAGGATATAATGATAAGATATTGTGTGATGTCATTCCCATGGATGTTTGTCATCTATTACTGGGTAGACCATGGAAATATGACAGGAATGTGATTCATGATGGGAGAATGAACACATACACCCTAGAGAAGAATGGGAGGACACACATGTTGCTTCCAATCAAGGATAAAGAGGTGAAGTCGGAAGTAAGCAACATTGTACTTCTCATGAGTGGGAAAGAACTTCTTACAGAGGTTAAGAAGAAGGAAGAATTGCAGTTCATTGTGGTCAGAAAGCCTAGAATTGTTTTGACCAGCACAAGGGTGGATGATTTACTAGAAGAAGTTCAGGAATTGCTGGGAGAGTTCGCTGACATTGTAGTGGACGAATTACCTTGTTCGTTTCCACCGATCAGGAGTGTGAGTCATCATATTGATCTCGTACCAGGAGCCAGTTTACCAAATAAAGCCGCGTACATATTGACGCTACAAGAGAATTAGGAGGTTAAGAGGAAAGTCCAGGATTTGATGGACAAAGGTTTGGTCAGGGAAAGCTTGAGTCGTCTGTTGTTCCAACAGTAATCAGTATGAAGAAAGACGGAGGCTAGAGGATTTGTACTGACTCGAGGGCGGTTAACAAGATAACCATCAGGTACAGATTTCCATTGCTGAGGATGGATGATCTGATGGATTGCTTGAGTGGAGAAAAGTATTTTTCAAAGATTGATTTGAAAATCGGTTATCACCAGATCCGCATGAGAGAGGGTGATGAATGGAAGACAACATTCAAAACCAACAAAGGGTTGTATGAATGGCTTGTTATGCCGTTTGTATTAACAAATGCGCCAAGTACCTTCATGAGGTTGATGAACAAAGTCCTGAGGGAGTTCATCGGAAAATTTGTCATTGTGTATTTGGATGATATCCTGGTTTACAGTAAGACAGTGGTAGAGCATCTGAAGCATTTGGCTACAGTAATGTAGAGATTACAGTGGGAGAAGCCGTTGATAAACATGAAGAAGTCCTCATTCATGAAGATGGAGCTCATTTACTTGGGGTTTGTTATTTCGGCAAATGAGTTGAGGATAGATCCAAATAAGGTGGAGGTAATTAAGAATTGGCCATCACTGAGGAACATCTTTAAGGTGAGAAGTTTTCACGGATTGGCTAGTTTCTACTGAAATTTCATTAGGAATTTCAGTGGAATTAGTGCAGTGATGATGGATATAGTGAAGAAAAGACACAAGTATTTTCACTGGAC
Organism: Picea glauca; assembly: GCA_000966675.3. Classification (NCBI taxonomy): domain Eukaryota; kingdom Viridiplantae; phylum Streptophyta; class Pinopsida; order Pinales; family Pinaceae; genus Picea; species Picea glauca. The sequence continues at coordinate 45,569 of JZKD02S1951713.1, forward strand.
AGAAGAAGCTGAAAAGAGTTTTAATCTGTTGAAGAGGAAGATTACGAAACAACCAGTTCTGGTGTTGCTGAATTTCCAAAAGACATTTCAAGTGAAATGCGATGCAAGTGGGTTTGCAATAGGGGCAGTCTTGAGTCAAGAAGACAGGTCGATAGCATACTTTAGCGAGAAGCTAAATGAAGAGAAAGTGAAGTACTCCACTTATGATAAGGAGTTTTATCCTATCATACAAGCATTGAAGAAATGGAGACATTACTTGACCCCGAAGGAGTTTGTATTGTACAGTGACAATCATGCATTGCAGTTTGTGACTCAACAGGAAAGGTTGAATCAGAGACATGTCAAATGGGTTGAGTACATGCAGAATTTCACTTTTGTGATTAAACATATTTNTGTTGAGTGAGATACATTATTTTTGTCTAAGGCCTATTTGGCAACATTGTAAACTTGTCCATGAGTGTTTTATAAACTCTTGGAAAGTATGGTATTGCTTTCAAGATTTCAAAATTGTGATCATGTATTACCAGCTACATATTTACATAGATGCAAGTGTTGGCCTCGACATCCTCATTCTGAGGTACAAAGGTGAAGCAAAATAAGGGTGTGACCTTTCAGAGATAGTTGTTATGCAGATCAAGGAATCAACAACAAATTTTCATTACTACAAGTGTTGACATCAACATCCTCATTCCGAAGCACAAAGGTAAATGAGAAGAAGGGTGTGACCTTTCAGAGACATTTGTTATGCAGATCGAGCAACGGGGAAGTGCATCGTGAAGTGTAAGACTCTTCCTAGAACCTAGTTGCAGATATTCAAGTTTCTCTCTATACTTTTGGAGGACCAACAATGATTTTCGTGGGGAGGTATGATCCAAGAGGATCTCCACACAAGGATTCATTACTTTTCACACCATGGAGAAGATCATTAAAATTATGATTGATGATAGGTGACAAAGTTTGAAAGGAATGTTTAATGCTTCATATTGTAAAAGTGATTAATATTTTTTGAGCATAATGTACTATGTATTTTTCATATAATTTGTAAAAAAGAAATTAAAATTAAGTGTGAGAATCCACCTCACAATTAGTTTCCTAGTTTTAAGGGGAAATCAGTTTTGTGTGAGAATCCACCTCACAAATTAGTTTCCTAATTTTAAGAGGAAGTTAGGAGTCTCATGAGTTGGTTTGGGATTCTTCCTCATTTTATTACAAGTGGTTTCCTAGTCTCAAGGGGAAGTTAAGGGTCTCATAGGTTGGTTGAGATGCTTTCTCATTTTTGTTATTAAATTGTTATTTAGATCCTAAATTTATGGATCTTGTCTCCTTGAATTATGGAGAGAGGGAAACTATATAAATTCCTTATGTAAGAATTGTGGAGGAGGCCCTTTAGGCCCCTTGGAGAGAGAGAGCTTTTCATTATGAAGAATGTAGTCCTTTTGGTATCTGAATAAATTCCACTTATGTGAGAGCCTTAAGTTCTTTGTGTAAGAGAAGGTTTCTATGGGTTTCAGCCCTGTAAGGAGCATGTACCACATTTTGTGAGAAGATTTTAGCCCTGCTATAGAAGGACAAAAAAATGATTCATATTCCAAGCAGATTGGGAGATGTAGCCAGGAGATTCTAGTGAACTCCGTTAACACATGGGTGTCAAATTATATGTGTGATTTTTGTTTGCATTCTCGCTTGATTAAGTAAAGATTTAATTACATATGCACATAATTATGAAAATTTTGGTCATGTTCATATGCAATGCTTAATGATTATTTTCTCATGTTCACGTGCGATTAAGCATTAGTAAAATATCCTCATTGTAGGATTTTTGTAGAGAATGATCTCACAGAAATTCCCAGATCATAACATAATTGCTAATTAGTTGAGGGATGAGTATGCATGCTTGCTCAATGTTTCCATTTCCTTTGTGGAACCAAAATGTTATTAAAAAAATCCTTAACTAGCAACACTTTATAGTACCCATTTCTCATGCAATCCCACATGCCCATTTAAAAAATTCAAATATATCAAATAAATGACATCTTGGAATTGTATTTATGACTATAAAACCCTCATATACTACTGGATTGTGTAAGCACAATTTCCCTGTAAAGATCCTTGCAATACTCCGCGAGTTGAATTACACTTTAAAGAAAAGCACAATGTGCACTAAATAGAGAGAAAAATGGAATGAGGAGAAGCAAGAAAGTAAGATGACAAAGAGAAAGGTTCAATGTGGCATGAAACCTCGAGTGAGGAGAAGGGTGGAAGTAAGATGACGAAGTAGAAGGATCAATGTGGCATGAAACCCCATGATGCAGGAGCATCGCCTATATCAAGTGAGCCAGCGTGGAAGCAAAAGACAGCTGGACAAGCGCCAACACAAATTTTGAATTTCTCTTGGAGTTGATGTGCAGACATAATTGTAGCAATTTAATGAAGCACACTTGTATAATGTAAATGGACCTTGAGTGATTTTCTCTCTTCCTTAGTAGATAGAAGGCATTTAAAGTAGTTAATGCAAGTAGGTAGAATTCAATTCTAGATTAGACAGTTTTATAGCGCAAGAGGGAAACAGGATATAGACACCCTCATTGTGTATTGTAGCATTAGCATGAGCATTGAAGATCATAAGAATAATTGAAGAGCATAGAGGAGAAGAAGAGAGTTGTGTAAGAACACCCATGTACAGATATTTGAATTAATAGAAGGAGATTGATTCAAATTCATGGTTTCGTGTTTGTTCTCTGTGTATTGATGTTGAATGATATGCTCATGAATGTTAGCTTCCTGTTATGAATTTGCTTTATATGATGTGTATATGATTTCATGTTTGAGTTTGAAGTTTGAAAGGAAGTAGGAATGAGTTTCAGTTGTTTCTCTACTTGAGCCAGAGTTCCTGCAAGGAGTGCAGTTGAAGTGTCCACAAGGAGTGTGTTGACAAAGGACTCAGGTAGTTAAGATTTTGTTCTTGTCCATTCAAAAGTGTAGACAGGTACAAGAGTCGTGCAAGGAGTGCGCAGGCTGAGCGAAGTTTCAGGGTTGTGGACCTGAGTGAGGCATTTTGAGACTGATGTTGCAGGTGTGCACAGGGTCCAAGGAAATTCAGCACTTGGAAGTGTCTGAAGGTTACCGCAAGGAGTGTGCGCAAGAGTCTTCTCTAAGACTCGAACTTGAAGATAGTTCAGAAGGATCTGAAGTCTTCAAAAGGTCGTTGGAGGCAGGAAAAAGGCCAAGTAACTTGAATTTTGCAAGAGGCATCATAAGTTTGCACGCAGGAGGACGAGTTCCACGGAGAGAAGCAACTTAGTCAGTTGTGCAGAGGTTCTCAGAGAAAGAACGAACGATCGGAATTCTCTGAGGAGGATTCATGAACTTCTGTGAGCTGTCTGATCCCATAGAGAAGCAGGGGAGTTACCGCGAGTATTCCTAAGGGTTCAAAGCTCAGGAGGGGCAGGAACATAGATCCAAGCCACAAGGGCCGTCGAATTTACTCGTGGAATTCGATATTGGGGTTTCGTGGTTGGAAGTCCCATAAGCATAGCAACAGGAATTGCGAAATTGCGATACACGATATCCCAAAATCCATAGGAATTGTGTGGGCCATGGAGAAGTTAGTCAGTGGACAGGTGGCACGCTATTTTGAGGATTCATGGCGAGAAGTCCTGAAACAATTGCATCAGGATTCACGATATTGCAAAGTTTGAAATGTCAATGAGGTAAAGAACGTTGAGAAGTCAAACTCGCACGTGCGTTAGAGTTTCAGCATATCAGGGTTCGAGGGTCGGTAAAACAAGTTGTTCGACATCGCGAGTGTCGAAATAGCGATAGAAGAAATCCCGAAGGGGAAAGGAAAGGTCAGCGATGACTGTTGTCGGGTTTTGGTGATTCAAAAGACCATCGCTTGGTCATTGGGTTCGTAAAAGCGCGAAGTCTGATCTCCTTAGTGCAAAGAGGGGATCCCACGAGGATTATTGTGGGTGCAGATTTATCGATAGGGAAATAGAAGAGCGTTTAGAGTTCTTCAGGCCATGGAAAAAGGAAAGATCTTGTGTCGACGTGGACCTTCCGACCTACGGGTTGTGTAGGGAATGTGCGTCAGCATCAGTTTGGTATCAGAGCACAGAAAGGTTCTTTTCTTTCTGTAGCAGAGAAAAGAGAATTCATCATGCCGCCAAGGAGAAGAGACATGCAAACACTCGATCCACCAGAGGATAGGGAAATGACGAGGAGAAGAGGTAGGTAGATGACAAATCTAGCTATGGAGAAAGAGATGTGTGATCTACGAGCTAGACTCGAAGACATGGAGATAGCGCAAAGACGCACAGCCAGTGTTGGGGATCTTAGTGATTCCGAAAGTGAAATTGAGATTGAACGTGAAGAAGAAGTTGCAGCTGAAGATGCATCAAATGAACGTTTGATCAGAGATATTGCAAGGATGGGTGCAAGGGAAAAGATGGATATTCCAGTTTATGAGGGAAACTTGGATGCAGAGGAGCTTCTAGACTAGATTAGAGCTCTAGACACATACTTCGACTATGAAGATGTCGAAGAGGACAAGAAGGTCAAGCATGTTGTCACTAGATTGAAAGGACATGCAACATTGTGGTGGGATGAACTACAAGCTAACATACGTTGCAAGGGCAAGTAGAAAATTAAGAGCTGGGATAGAATGATCGCGAAGATCAAGGCGAAATTCATCCCCAGAGATTATCAAATTACTCTGTTCAGAAGGATGCAAAACCTGAGACAGAAGCTGATGATAGTAAAAGAATATACCGAGGAATTCTACAAACTGAACATCAGGGCAGGTCATCGGGAGAGCAATGATGAGAAGGTTTCCAGATATATGAATGGCCTAAGATACAATATTCAGGATGAGATGAGCATGGTAACCATTCGAACAGTGGAAGATGCTTATCAGATGGCTCTGAAAGAGGAAGAGAAGCTGAGCCGAAAGAAGATTCAAAGAGGTCGAGGCAGAAGTCAGCCAAGAGGCAAATCAGTTGCCCAAGATAAATATCAGAAGCCTAAAGAAGACTGGAAGAAGCCTCATACTCGAACTGAGAGAGGTGGAACCTCACAGAGAGGGAAACATACTTAGCAAAGAGGAGATTATGCTGACAACAACACTTTTCCTCGTACTAGAGGTAGAGGAAGAGGAAGAGGTGGAGTAATAACATGCTTCATGTGCGAGAAAAATGGGCACAAGTATTACGAGTGTCTAGACAAAAAGAAAGAGAGTGGAGAAGCTCACATCGCTGAAGCACAGAGGTGGGATGTTGAGGCAAAAGATGTTGAAGGCGGAAGATTGTTGATGATGTGAAAAGTCCTTTTGACACCTGAGAAGGAGGTGGAGAGTTCAATCCAAAGGACCAGACTTTTCAGGAATTCTTGCAAGACTAAGGACAGGGTATGCAAGGTCATTGTAGATAGTGGTAGCACGAATAATCTCATTTCTATAGAGATGGTAGAAAAGCTAGAGTTGGAGACGACTGATCATCCAAGCCCATACAAAGTTTCGTGGCTACAGAAAGGACACCAGGTAACTGTCACTAAACAATGTTTAGTTGAATTTAAGATAGGAGGATATAATGATAAGATATTGTGTGATTTCATTCCCATGGATGTTTGTCATCTATTGTTGGGTAGACCATGGCAATATGACAGGAATGTGATTCATGATGGGAGAATGAACACATACACCCTAGAGAAGAATGGGAGGACACACATGTTGCTTCCAATCAAGGATAAGGAGGTGAAGCCGGAAGTAAGCAACATTGTACTTCTCATGAGTGGGAAGGAACTTATTACAGAGGTTAAGAAGAAGGAAGAACCATAGTTCATTGTGGTCAGAAAGCCTAGAATTGTTTTGACCAGCACAAGGGTGGATGATTTACCAGAAGAAGTTCAGGAATTGCTGGGAGAGTTCGCTGACATTGTAGTGGACGAATTACCTTGTTCGTTGCCACCGATCAGGAGTGTGAGTCGTCATATTGATCTCGTACCAGGAGCCAGTTTACCAAATAAAGTCGCGTACATATTGATGCTACAAGAGAATGAGGAGGTTAAGAGGAAAGTCCAGGATTTGATGGACAAAGGTTTGGTCAGGGAAAGATTGAGTCCGTGTGTTGTTCCAACAGTAATCAGTATGAAGAAAGACGGAGGCTGGAGGATGTGTACTGACTCGAGGGTGGTTAACAAGATAACCATCAGGTACAGATTTCCATTGCCGAGGATGGATGATCTGATGGATTGCTTGAGTGGAGAAAAGTATTTTTCAAAGATTGATTTGAAAATCGGTTATCACCAGATCCGCATGAGAGAGGGTGATGAATGGAAGACAACATTCAAAACCAACAAAGGGTTGTATGAATGGCTTGTTATGCCGTTTGTATTAACAAATGCGCCAAGTACCTTCATGAGGTTGATGAACAAAGTCCTGAGGGAGTTCATCGGAAAATTTGTCATTGTGTATTTGGATGATATCCTGGTTTACAGTAAGACAGTGGTAGAGCATCTGAAGCATTTGGCTACAGTAATGTAGAGATTACAGTGGGAGAAGCCGTTGATAAACATGAAGAAGTCCTCATTCATGAAGATGGAGCTCATTTACTTGGGGTTTGTTATTTCGGCAAATGAGTTGAGGATAGATCCAAATAAGGTGGAGGTAATTAAGAATTGGCCATCACTGAGGAACATCTTTAAGGTGAGAAGTTTTCACGGATTGGCTAGTTTCTACTGAAATTTCATTAGGAATTTCAGTGGAATTAGTGCAGTGATGATGGATATAGTGAAGAAAAGACACAAGTATTTTCACTGGACAGAAGAAGCTGAAAAGAGTTTTAATCTGTTGAAGAGGAAGATTACGAAACAACCAGTTCTGGTGTTGCTGAATTTCCAAAAGACATTTCAAGTGAAATGCGATGCAAGTGGGTTTGCAATAGGGGCAGTCTTGAGTCAAGAAGACAGGTCGATAGCATACTTTAGCGAGAAGCTAAATGAAGAGAAAGTGAAGTACTCCACTTATGATAAGGAGTTTTATCCTATCATACAAGCATTGAAGAAATGGAGACATTACTTGACCCCGAAGGAGTTTGTATTGTACAGTGACAATCATGCATTGCAGTTTGTGACTCAACAGGAAAGGTTGAATCAGAGACATGTCAAATGGGTTGAGTACATGCAGAATTTCACTTTTGTGATTAAACATATTTCTGGTACTGCTAACAAAGTGGTTGATGCTTTGAGCAGGAAATGTTTGTTGTTGCAGGAGTTCAGAGTCAAAACATTGGGTTTTGATGATCTCAGGGACATGTACGCTGATGATCAGGATTTTAAGGAGGCATATGAAGCAGCTGAGAATCCAATTCTCAGGGATAGAGGCCAATGGATAGACTACATGATCCAGGAAGGATCACTATTTAGGGGTAATCAACTGTGTATTCTGAAATGATCCATGAGGGAGAATTTGCTAAAGGAGAAGCACAGTGGAGGATTGGCAGGGCACTTTGGTCACGACAAGACGTTCACAAAGTTGAACGAGTCATATTTTTGTTCGGGAATGTGAGAATACATCAAGAGATTTGTGGACAGATGAAGAATTTTCCAGCATTCGAAGGGAAGGAGACAGAATGCAGGGCTTTATCAACCATTGCCCATACCAGAGAGGCCGTGGGATGCAATTAGCATGGATTTCATATTGGGGTTGCCAAGAACACAAAGAGGTGTCAATTCAATCTTTGTGGTGGTGGATAGATTTTCCAAGATGGCACATTTCATTCCATGTCAGAAACCCATTGACGCAACTCACATTGCGAACCTATTTTTCAAAGAAGTCATTCGACTTCATGGCTTACCAAAGAGCATATTTTCGGATCGAGATACAAAATTCATAGGGCATTTTTGGAGGACCTTATGGAAGAAGATGGTAACTAACTTATCGTATAGTTTAGCTTATCATCCTCAGACGGATGGACAGACAGAAGTGGTAAACAGAAGTTTGGGAGACTTGTTGAGAAGCTTGGTGACAGAACACCACAGCCAGTGGGACAATATATTACCACAGGTAGAGTTTGCTTATAATGACTCAGTTAACAGGAGCACAGGACAAAGTCCATTTCAAATTGTCTATGGCATGCAGCCAAGAGGAATTTCTGAACTGAGGGATTCAGAACAGACTGTGACTAGGAGTGCTAGTGCAGAAGAATTCACAGAGGCGATGAAGGAACTTCACAGCCAGGTGAAGGAGCGACTGCTGAATTCAAGCCAAGAGTATAAGCGCAGAGCCGATCAACACAAGAGACAACTTCAGTTTGAGGTTGGTGATTTGGTTCTGGCACATTTGAGAAAGGAAAGGTTCCCAAGAGGAACATATAATAAGCTGAAGATGAAGAAAATTGGGCCATGTAAGGTCTTGAAGAAATTTGGGGCAAATGCTTACGAGATTGAATTACCTGATGGGATCGGAATTTCTTCGATATTCAATATCTCAGATTTGTACCCATATAAAGATGAGGAAGCAAAGACTGGACATGAGCAGCCAGTGATTCAGTGGCGAAAGCAGATGCCAGTTGCAGATAAGCCGCAGATGGAGCTCATACTAGATAAAAGAGTGAGCAAGAAGACTAGGAGAAATAAATACTTTGAGTATCTGTTCAAATGGAAAGGCCATCCAGTTGAAGATGCCAGCTGGGAGAGAGAAACAGAGATATAGAAGCATGGACAGACTGTGCGTGAGATCATGGACAGGAGCCCATGAAAAGTTTCAATCGAGGAAGTATGATGTAGGAGCATCGCTTACATCAAGCGAGCCAGGGCGGAAGCAAAAGACAGCTGGACAAGCACCAGCACAAATTTTGAATTTCTCTTGGAGTTGATGTGTGGACATAATTGTAGCAATTTAATGAAGCGCACTTGTATAATGTAAACGGACCTTGAGCGATTTGCTCTCGTCCTTAGTAGATAGAAGGCATTTAAAGTAGTTAATGCAAGTAGGTAGAATTCAATTCTAGATTAGACAATTTTAGAGTACAAGAGGGAAACAGGATATAGACACCCTCATTGTGTATTGTAGCATTAGCATGAGCATTGAAGATCAGAAGCATAATTGAAGAGCATAGAGGAGAACCAAAGAGCTGTGTAAGAAAACCCATGTACAGATATTTGAATTAACAGAAGGAGATTGATTCAAATTCACGGTTTCATGTTTGTTCTTTGTGTATTGATGCTGAATGATATGCTCATGAATGTTAGCTTCCTCTTATGCATTTGCTTTATATGTTGTGTATATGATTTCATGTTTGAGTTTGAAGTCTGAAAGGAAGTAGGAATGAGTTTCAATTGTTTCTCTACCTGAGCTAGAGTTCCTGCAAGGAGTGCAGTTGAAGTGTCCACAAGGAGTGCGTTGACAAAGGACTCAGGTAGTTAAGCTTTTGTTCTCTTCCATTCAAAAGTGCAGACAGGTACAGGAGCCATGCAAGGAGTGTGCAGGCTAAGCAAAGTTTCAGGGTTGTGGACTTGAGTGAAGCATTTTGAGACTGCTACTGTAGGTGTGCACAGGGTCCAAGAAAATTCAGCACTTGGAAGTGTCTGAAGGTTGCCGCAAGGAGTGCGCGCAAGAGTCTTCTCTAAGACTCGAACTTGAAGATAGTTCAGAAGGATCTGAAGTCTTCAAAAGGTCGTTGGAGGTAGGAAAAAGGCCAAGTACCTTGAAGTTTGCAAGAGGCATCATACGTTTGCGCGCAAGAGGACGAGTTCTGCGGAGAGAAGCAGCTTAGTCAGTTGTGCAGAGGTTCTCAGAGCAAGAATGGACGGTCGCAATTCTCTGAGGAGGATTCGTGAACTTTTGTGAGCCGTTTGATCCCACAGAGAAGCAGGGGAGTTACCACGAGTATTCCTAAGGGTTCAAAGCTCAGGAGGGGCAGGACCGTAGATCCGAGCCACAAGGGCCATCAGATTTACTCGTGGAATTCCATATTGGGGTTTCGTGGTTGGAAGTCCCGTAAGCATAGCAACAGGAATCGTGAAATCTTGATACGCGATATCCCAAAAGCCATAGGAATTGTGTGGGACACGGAGAAGTTAGTCAGTGGACAAATGGCACACTATTTCGTGGATTCGTGGCGAGAAGTCCCAAAATAATTGCATCAGGATTCGCGATATTGCAAAGTCCGAAATGCTGATGAGGGAAAGAAGCATTGAGAATTCAAACTCGCGCGTGCGTCGGAGTTTCGGCATATTGGGGTTCGGGGGTTGGTAAAACAAGTTGTTCGACATCGCGAGTGTCGAAATCATGATAGGAGAAATCCCGAAGGGGAAAGGAAAGGTCAGCGATGACTGTTTTTGGGTTTCGGTGATTCAAAAGACCAACGCTTGGTCATTGGGTTCGCGAAAGCACGAAGTCCGATCTCCTTAGTGAAAAGAGGGGATCCCACGAGGATTGTCGTGGGTGCAGATTTCCCGATAGGGAAATAGAAGAGCATTTTAAGTTCTCCGGGCCATGGAAAAAGGAAAGATCCTGCGTCGACGTGGACCTTCCGACCTGCGGGTTGTGTAGGGAGCGTGCGTCGGCATCACCCCAACAAAGGGATAACCTATTATAAAGATTTGCAAACATCATGGACATCACATAGACAACTTCAATTTAAAGAGAGCCCATAAGGCATGATATTGTACCAGCAACTATATTAATACTAAAGTGAGGGTGGATACTATCACATCAACCAAAGACTTGCAACTCAAAGATAACTTCCAAATTGATAATTTTCTTACTGCAAATAATGTTTCATATAAATCGTCATTGCCTTGCAATTGTTATATGTTTCAAAATATTGAATACACACATTATTAGAGAAAGTGTATTGTTGTGGAACTAAATTCCAACACATAAATATATAATTGTCTTAGTAAGATTGACAACAATTATTATAGATATTCAAAGAAAGACCACAAGGCATGACATTGAAACTATCAATAATGTCAACCCAAAAACTTGCACCCAAAATCTAGCTTCTAAATAGATAAAATATTTGTTGCAGTGGATGTCTTATAAATTAGCAATATCTCATCACTATTATGAATATTAAACACTATTATAAAAAAGTATATATAGGAAACAATACCCCACAATATAGAAATACCATTATAATATAAAGAAATTCAATTATTATAAACTTAAAAAGATAACAACCCCAAGTCAAAAAATACCCAAAAAAAAACATGGCTTTGAAAAAAAAGCCAATCCAAAGAGATAATAACAAACATGACTTTGAAAAGAAAGCCAACCCAAAGAAATAATAACAAGTACAATATTCTAGAAAAACCTCTCAACTAATCCACTACCTAGAAAATGCTAACACCAAGCATTACGTCCAAAGCATGCATGTACACGATGAACAATTATAAAACAAGAGACATCCAAATCAAAGATGAAGGAGAGAACTACAAGGGGAAGAATGATGAAGGTCTTAAGAAAGGGTGGATTGTAGGCTCTATCCTCACTTGTCATCACTTTATGCAACATTAAGAATGTTGAAGGTCTTAAGCAAGGCTCGATTGTAGGTTCGATCCTCTTGTCATCACTTTATGCAACATTATCAAATTAAAATGGGAATATTTTCCAATGGAATGGATTTGTAAGTTTTGTTTCATGGATGAGATTAATAGTCTTAACTTAAAACTAAGTTATTTTTTTATTCCCTAAAGTGGTTGAAAAAATTATTTATGATTGGTTAACATAACTCGGTTTACTTTGGCTAATTTCACTTATTTAAATGATTAAAAATCTTCCAACCATCTCACAAAAATAGAACCTTCCTCAAATGTCCATATCACCCACAACAATTCATCATTACACATTACACTTTAAATTCTATTATTATTATAAAAAATATTAATCTAAATACCCATTAAACATTAAACAAGTCATGCTCTAACCACCATAAAATAAAAATAAAAAATCCTTTATTCTCGTACCATTTGATAAAATAATACAAAGTAACGACAAGATTTAAAATTGCTCAACTAATTGTCAACGGATACATAAAAGAGTAAGTCCACTCAACAAAACTAAAAGAGACATCTCAAAGTTGTTTCTTGTTGGTTTCCAAGTTTCCATTATTTGTAACTTTACGCACTCGTTTCAACTACCACCTTTCAACCAATCACACGTGCACGAAGATGGGACTCGTAACATGTTGAGAAATTTAACGACTATGCCATTACACTACACGATTGTGCCCATGTGGAAAATTTGAAAATAAATAAATTATAATCCATTATTTTTAATTGTATTTAAATAAAAATAATATTATTTTTAATTATACGAATTAAAAAATATTATTAATTAATTTTATTTTAATATTAGATTAATTAAATATTAGAAAAATTACAATACATTTATTTATATTTAAAAATTTAAAATTAAAATTAAAATAAATCTATGTTAATTTATTTTATTATTATAATATTTAAAAAAAATAATAATTAATTTATATATATTTCAATGTAATTTATTAACATTATATATAATTTCAATGTAATTTATTAACATCATATATATAATATATTTAATGCATTGTAAAAGTAAGTTGAGGCCCCGACATCCCCTCTCCTAGGATCTTCTAGAGATTCTAATTTGTGGGGTCATGTTTGTTTTGCTAGTTGGACAATTGTCTCTCTCACATGCTAGTGCTTAGTCCGAGTCCATGCCACTGGAATGGAAAAGGAACTTGTTGATTATTCTATGCACCCACTCGAAGGCATGCATTTTGGGCTTCGTTGGAAACTTGGAGGAAATTGTGGAGCCCCCTAGAAGATCTCCCGACAGATTTTCCTCGATCCGTACCTCAAGCTATTAGTAATGTGGAAGGTGATTACCACCCTTGTAAAACTCTTGCTCCTATGCTCGTGCCTCAGGATCTTTCGGGCCCAACTAGCCATAAGCTCTCTTCCAACACTCATGACTCAGTAAGCACTATTCCTCCCCCGGGCCCCAGTCTCTCTCACTCATACTCTAGACCCTCCAAGGCTTGTCTCTTCCTACCTGCCACATCCCACCTCTTGCCATCATCTATTTCACCCCCCTCCTCCACTGAGGCTTGAAGACTCCTTGAATTCCTTCCTAAAACCCCCCTTTGAAGGATTTCTCCACTCAGGGTTTTATAGGGTAGTTTATATCTGTCGAATTAATGAGTGGAGGCGCAAAAAATCCTACCCCCTCCCACACTTCAACTAGCCCTAAGAATGGCTCTAAGTCAGACTCTATGGAGGAAGCGAGAATTAGTAGGAAATGCATCAAAAGGAAGGCCAAAGAAATAAATCTCATTTTGGGAGACAAGGTTAAATTGAATGAAATTTCTCAAATGGGGGATGCAACACTTGTGGGACTCTTTTCAGCAAGCGAATGTCTGGGGACTCCCTAAGAAAGTGGACCAAGGAAAACTTTTCTCAACTCCTTGGTTACGAACCCAGAATCTTATCACTGGTAAAAGGTCAAAGCCTAGGTGATGCACTCAAGGGCTAATGTGGAAAAAATCCTCCATTCCCACTGGCACTGGGGTGCTCAAGCTTTATTTCTCAAAAAATGGACATTGGAATTCGGTCCTATCTAGGAGCACCAAGACATTACCCTAGATTGGGTTTGTCTTTTGCGACTTCCTCTCATCCTTTGGTCATTGAAAGTTTTCAAAGAAATTGAGAACGCCATCGGATTTTCTATGAAGCAGACATGTCTTATGAGACTTTTGGTTGTATGGACATGGCTAGGATTTTGGTGGGTCTCACAATAGCCAGAGGTCTAGCAGACTCCATTACTATCCAGCATGGGAATACTACTTATAGATAAAGCTTGGACTATGAAGGAATCCCCTTCCATTGTGGTCATTCCCATCCATATGGGCATCCTCTTTAAAGATTGCAACAGGTCAACCGGACAAAAATTTTAGAGGAAAAAGGAGGAAGCAACTACATAGATCAACCCAACAACTTCAGCTCTAGAAAAAAGCATTTGAACCATTGCTTCAATGCCAAATCTAGTTCACCTCACCAACGACATTTCTAGAGTCCCCTACAATGCTCCAACTTATCCATTGGTCATGTCCTTTGGCTCCTCACCGTGTAAGTCCCCCTCCATTCCATCCCCTCTTTCTTTTCCTTTTGTTGGTGCAATCAAGTTTGGTTTGGTCTCTAAGATTCCTCCCACCCCAAACCTTGACTTTAGGTTTTTTCTCCCCTCTAGTCTCCTCACCCTCTCTATACCTTTGGCTCTCCCTGATCTCCCATCCCCCCTCCCCTGCTTCTCAGAAATATTCTCCCACCTCCCCTCCCTGCACACCCCCTTGCCCCTGAAGTATAATCTCAAATCCAAAACTAAGCACCAGGTTCCTCCCTTAATCAAAATTCAAGGAAAACTTGGAGCCTATGAAGAAAAAGACTACAAACCCTCACAATGAGGCCGAAAATTGTTCATCTCCATGGATAAAAAGAAATCAAACTAAAAAATAAGATCTAGGAACCAACAATACTTATTTGGGGCTCTTAGAGAATCTTCCCTATTATCTTTCTCTCTCTAAACTACATAGGTTCGACCAATCCCTTTAAAAAAATGGCCATCAAGACGTTGGTGGAGATTGATAAACCATCAGTGTTTCTCCTTTAGAAAACCATGATGGAGGGATATGTTACGAGGAAAATCTCTCTATGGCTAGGGGAAAACCACAACAGATGAAAC
>JZKD02S1951724.1:22217-34405 GCA_000966675.3 Picea glauca
CACTCAACACCATCCTGGCCCATCCCTTTCCCCTTTTTCTCTCATTTCCACCTGTCACCTCCTACCAGGTGTTCTCCCCCTCATCCTCCAACTCATGTTTCCTCCTTCCCTCAGGCCTACCACCTTGCAGTTTCCCTGTCATTATTCCCATGGAACTTTGCCTAGTCATCAGGTGCCACAACCCTCTTCCCTTCGTCTACATGGACCCTCTCCAGCTCATCACCCACTCACCCCCTGCCATGTGTCTCTCTTTCTCTCCCAGTTTCCTCCATATGTATGGTCATCTCTACTCCTTATCCACTCAAGCCCCGCACTCCATGTCTCCTCTGTCCATCCACCAATTCCCATTATGCAACCCAGCCTTTGCACTGGCCTCCATGTCTTATGCATTAGGCTATTCAGTCGATCCAGGTGGCAGTGCGAGAAGACCTCCACATCCCAAAGGTGCAGAGTTGGTTGGGCCATTCTCAACCCCAAGGAAGTAGTTATTGAGGTAGTTGGTGGTGGTTAGACATCGTCTCCGCCATAAATGGAAAGTCCGGTGAAGAATTTAAAGCATATCGATTCATTCGCAGAACTGTTAGGAGTTCGATTGCGTCTGTCATAAGTGCATGATCATTCAGAGACTGCATGTGCAGATTGTCAGTGGACATGCAGATGCAATGTTTTTAATACAGTGTCTCAGTTTCGCTGTTGTTGTTTTTCTTTGAGTATATGTAGGCAATTTTTCCATTTTGTAATCTATCGATGGTAGAGAACAACTCCCGATTTTAAATATTTAATCCAGCCTCTGGTTATTTAGTTATGGAAGAACATTTGAGCCTTCTTGTTTAATGGTAGCCAATTTCTTCTTTTTCCTTTCTCTCTGAGTCTAAGATCCTGGGAATGAATGATCCAGTTAGGTGTTGCATTGCTATATTATGTAGGTTTGATTTATCAGTTCTACAATCTTCTTGGGTTCATTTTGAAGTTGTTCGGCTCTGAGAGGATCTCATAGCCGAGACTTTTCCTCTTTTGTGAAGGCTGCTAGAAGACCTGACGTTCAGAGAAGACTTTATTTCCCCTCTCCCTCCCCCACTTACTCACCACTATCATTATTATTGGCTTAAGTTATGTCAAGACCTCATGTGTCTCTGCTATTCCAGCCTAGTTTTCTGAGTTAGAACGATATTGTTCCGAGTTTACTTCCATCTGATGACCCCTTTATAAACAAAACGTGACATAAACTGATGGGGGTCGGGCTCTGCTCCTATTGTAATCCAGGAGTGACTTCTGTCACCAAGATTTTTGGCGCTGTTTCCGTGGACAAAGTTGAAAATCTTCCCTGGGATTGAACGACATTGAGCTTCTGATTCTGAAGGTGCATCAGGCATTAGAGCCCTTGAAGATTGTTACTGTGCACCTGGCAACTCCATTGTGACAAATACACTATAGCGAACCTGTTTTATTAGTTGTGGCTTCCAGAGGCAGACACATGTGGTCCCATCTACAACTGCCTCTAGCCATGCCTGAAGTGGATCCAAAGGTGATTATCAGAAAAGGGAAGGCCTCTCAAGGAGAAAGCTTCACCGTTGAACTAGGTAATTCACCACCTCCTTCCATAGAAACTCCATTTTTTTCTCCTTCTCAGCTTCCCAGCAAACCTGTTTCTGAGGTTTCCCACTTCCTGAGCTTTGGGAGTGTTCCTACTGAGTTTTCCCCTCCTAGTCTAACATTAGAAGGAGAAATCCTTGTCACTCCCCTCTCCCTCGAAGCTATACCTTGGCACAGACCTCAGACCATAGAATATTTCACCACCCCTCCTCTTGTTACTTTTATTGCACATAGAGAAGCGTCTGTCCATTCAGATTCCTTAGCTCTCCCTCTGAATTCCCCATTGTTTCCCTTTCCTCCAGGAAGCTCATTTCCGGTATCCCCTATTCACACTTCTTCTCCCCCCAATTCTCCTCCACCTAATATTCCCATGGCAGGAGTTAATCCCCTCATGACTAGAATGGAGGCCATAATAGCTTCTAGGTATGCTCCCCTTGTGTTACCACAAACTCTCAACGCCCTTCCAGTAGATGGATACCTTAAGGAGCTACCCAATTTCACAGGCGAAGGGGACATGGTTGCAGAAAAACACCTTAAAGCCTTTTACAGCTTCATAGATGATCATGTTATCATGCACGCAGATGTATGGATGAGAATTTTTGTCCATATCCTAGAAGGCAAAGCTAGGAAATGGTTTAGAGCCCTACCTCCTGGATCTATAGATGGGATTGAGGCTTTGGATAATGCCTTTCTGAGACAATGAGGAGACAAAAAAGACTTCATGTATTACATGATAGAGTTCAGGTCCTTGAAGAGAAAGGAAGGAGAGTTTGTCTCTGACTTCTCTAAGAGATTCAATAAAATGTATAATAAAATCCCCACTGAGATAAAGCCCTCAGGAGCCTCTGCTAAGATCACTTATGCTATCTCTTTTGATCTCAATTTCTGCCTTCTGTTGAGGGAGAGAAGAGCCACTACTCTGGCTCACATACAAGATGGGACTGTGGAAGTAGAATCTAACATACTAGTTGTTGATCGACTCAGGGATAAGGCTGATAGAGATATATCTAGGAAAAGGCCTAAAGCCTCCCCATCCCATTCCTCTCCCCTTCCCCTACAATTGGACGAGGTAACTAAAATACTAAAATTTCTTTTGGCTAGGATGGAAAGGTGGGAGTTAGAAGGGAAGCCCATGTACAGAAATCCCCAAAATTCTGATAATAGAGGTTTCAGGAGACCTAATAACAATACGCCTTAGCCTTTCCCAGGGGAACCAAGGGGGAAAGATAGAGATGATCAAAGGATTCAAACCCCTCTCCAAAATGACCTAGTTTCTCATGAGGAATGAGAGGAGATAGATGAGCTTGACCCTGAAATTCACTGTATTGAAGAAGCTCCCCCTTTTCCCCATTTGACTCAGTATTCATATGAAGAACCCCTTATGAACATTCGAATCAATGAGTTAGGTAGAGGAGAAAAGGACAACAACACCCCTGACAGATACTATCTCAAGTCAAAGAAGAAAGAAGGAAATTTTGACAGCCAAGATAATCCCCTCATAGAAGAAAGGCCTACTAAAGCTGTAGCAATCACTACTAAAGAAAAGAAAGCTCAGAATACTTCGCTAGCAGTCAAAGAACCTGTCTCTGAGGTAAGGGAAGCTCCCAAGCCTATTTCCTCCTTTAATTTTGAGCATGAAATTCAAAAGATTAGAATTCCTGTCCCCCTCTCAGAGCTAGTTAAAAATGAAGACTTCAAAAGGTCCCTCTCCAAACTACTACATTTTGAGTCCCCCCAGCCTTCCTCTAACTCAGTGAACCTTCAATATGAAAAGCCAACAGTTATCCTAGGTCCCATGGTGGAAGACAGAGATGATTCATCCCCTCCCTTCTACACCTCCCTGAACATTCATGATAAAGTGTTGCATAATTGCCTCATGGATTCAGGAGCTTCCCACAACCTTATGCCCAAAATAGTCATGGAAGAGTTGGGACTAGAAGTGACAAAGGATTATTATGATTTGTACTCTTTTGATTCAAGGAGGGTGCAATGTCTTGTAGTCATCAAAGAATTGGTGGTCTCTTTATTTTAGCTGCCAATGAAGAGTGTGGTCATGGACATTGTGGTAGTTGATGTTCCCCCCAAGTTTGGCATGTTGTTGTCTAGGTCTTGGATTAAAAGACTTGGAGGAACATTACAGATGGATCTCACATATGCCACCATTCCAGTATTTGGAGGGGAACACCGAAGGTTGTATAGAGAAGCCCAACTAGCCTATATTGTCAGTGATGAAGCGAACCCCACCAATCATCCCATCTTTGCACTTGACACTGATTTGGGGTCTAGTTTGTTGCAGATCACTGAAACTCCTGATTCCCCTTCGACCACCTCTATTTGGAAGATGTTCTTTAGCGAGGCTTCTTCCAGTATAGGTGTTGGTGCTGAATTAGTTTTCATATCACCTTGTCGAGAGACCATATCCCTGTCATACAAGCTGGAATTTGAAACCACCAACAATGTGGCAGAGTACGAAGCTCTTGTTCTGGGTATGAGGGATGCAAAAGAAATAGGAATAAGGGAGATGGCAGTGTTCAGATATGCTGCATTGATAATCCAACAAGTCAGGAATGTTTATCAGGCCAAGCATCCTTGGCTTAGAAGTTACAGAAACGAGGTATGGGACCTGATTGATAATTTCTTCTCAGCTTTCAACATTTCTTTTGTCCCAAGGGAGGATAATACTTTGGCTGATTCCTTAGATATCTCAACTAGTCTATTAAGAATCCCTCTGCCACCGAAGATCAAATGTGGTGTCGAGATAAGATATAGGCCATCCATCCTGGACAATGTAAAGCATTGTAAGGTATTCGAAGACATGGATGATTTTAGGGGATAAATTTTGCTCATGGGCTAATTTTCCATGGTGTTTCCAAAAACCAAATTCGCTATTTTAAAAATGATTTGCCTAAATTCTATAGGATAAAATTATTTTACCTTGAAAATCACCAAAATTTTATAAAAAACTATATAAAATCCTTATAAATTTGAATATTTTTACAAAAATATCGCCAAACATTTATAGTTAGAATATGAAGGATTAGTAAGATTAGCCAAGGTTTCTACATTTTAAAACAAATTTACATCCTTAAAATCATCCCTGTTCGAAGATGATCTTGAAATCGAAAAATTTCTTTAGTCTGTCGATGATTTTTCTGCATTGCACATTGATCAGGACCTTGATCCCGAAGGTGACCCTCACTTTGAGGAATTCTTAAATAAAATTGTTAATCACCATATTGTTCAGCTGCCCAACAATCACATATCAAGGGGACTAGTCCCTTTAGAAAGACTATTCGATGGGAATGATGTGGCAGTAAAAGGTAATATTTCGGGAGGAGATGCTAATATATCTGAGTGCAACATTGGCACACAAGAGGAGCCTAAGTTCGTTAAGTTATCAAGAAGCCTGACTCAAGAACAGAGGGCCGAATACAATGAATCATTAAGAAAATTTGTTGATGTGTTTGCATGGACCTATGAAGACCTCAAGACATATGACACATCTGTCACTGAATACAAGATCCCACTGAAGGAATAAGCCAAACCATTTAGGCAAAAGCTAAGACAGATAAATCCCGTGTTGCTGCCTATCATGGAAAGAGAGGTGAAGAAGTTTTTAGATGCCCAAATCATTGTCCCCTTAAGATACTCCGAATGGGTGGCCAATTTGGTCCCGGTGAGGAAAAAAAGTGGAGAAATCAGACTTTGTGTTGATTTCAGGAACCTGAACAAGAGCTCAAAGAAAGACAATTATCCCCTGCCCAACATGGAGCACATATTGCAGAGGGTAATTGGTGCATCTAGGATATCCATGATTGATGGTTTCTCTGGTTATAACGATATATCAGTCATGCCCAAGGACAGAGAAAAAATGACCTTTACCACTCCTTGGGGCACATTCATGTATGCAAAAATTCCTTTTGGATTGATGAATGCAGGGGCAACATTTCAGGGAGCCATGGATATAGCCTTCATTGGGGAGAAAGATAAATTTGTGGTGATCTATCTGGATGACATCACAGTCTTCTCCAGGTCAGACAAAGGGCACTGCTATCACCCGAGGAAAGTTTTCTTGAAGTGTCGAAGGTTTGGTCTATCCTTAAACCCTAATAAATATTTGTTTTCTATGAAGGAGGGGAAACTGTTAGGTCATATAGTATCAACAAAATGAGTAAGGATTTATCCCAGTAGGGTGGAGGCAATTTAGACCCTGTCACTTCCCCAGTCTAGAAAGGAAGTTCAGGATTTTTAAGGGAAGATTAACTTTCTCAGGAGGTTCGTCTCAAATTTCGTTGAGATGGTGAAACATCACAACCATGCTTAGGAAAAGAAATGAAGTTAAATGGACTGCTGAACCCATGAAATCTTTTATCCAAATAAAGAAGGCATTGATTGAGGCACCTGTGCTGATCAGTCCTAATTATTTCAAGGATTTCCTGATTTTTTCTTTTTCTTCTTTTGATACAGTAGAAGCGGTCTTATTGTAGAAGAATGAGGAAGGGCGAGAACAACCCATTTCGTTCTTTAGCAAGGCATTGAGAGATGCAGAAGGTTGGTATGAGATCATGGAGAAGCAGGCCTATGACTTAGTGAAAGCTCTCAAATCTTTCAGAATCTATGTCTTGCACTCAAGAATCACTGCATATGTTCCTTTAGCCTCTGTGAAGGACATCCTTATACAGCTTGACATAGATGGGAGAAGAGGTAAATGGATTGCCAAGATCCTGGATTTTGATATGGAGATTAAGCCCACCAAGTTGATAAAGGGGCGGGGTTTAGCCAAACTTCTAGTTGAATCCAATTGAAAATCCTTGGGGATTAGCTTCATCAATGCATGTTCAAAAAATCAGCAAGCTGAGTCATCCAACAAGAGTTCCCAAGGTGATTTATCACTAGCAAAATGCACCTGGTATAGAGATATTTTGTATTTTCTACAAGAATTGAAACCCCTTGATGGAATGAGAAAGAGAAAGGCAAGAGATTTAAATATCAAGGTGGTCAGATATTTCCTAATTGACCAAGCTTTATACTGGAAAGACCCTCTAGGGGTATTTTAAGGTGCCTGAATCCACAAGAAGCCCAGAAAGTTATGTTTGATTTCCATAGCGGCCTTTGTGGGGGGAATAATTTTTGGAAGACCATAGCTCACAAAATACTCAAGGCTGGGTATTACTGGCCCACTTTATTCGTTGATGTCTACAGAGAAATCATAGCTTACATCAAATGCCAAAAGTTCTCAGGAAAGAAGCAGCTAAAATCTCTGCCACTAAATCCTGTGGTTGTTTCAACACCCTTTCAGTAGTGGGGATTGGACTTCATTGGAGAAATTTATCCTCCCTCATGTGGCCAACACAGATGGATCCTAGCTGTGATATACTATTTCAACAAGTGGATAGAAGCTACCCCCACCAGGAGTACTTCACACAAAGTAATTATCAGGTTCCTAGAGGACATCATAGCCAGATTTGGCTGCCCCAGCAAAATTTTCACCGATAATTCCGCCTCTTTCAGGTCTGAGCCTCTGGTTACGTTTTGTGAATAGTTTGAGATTTCACTAATTCACTCCACTCCCTATTATCCTCAAGGAAATGGACTAGTGGATTCTTCCAATAAAATCCTCATCAAGCTCATGAAAAGGTTATTGGAAGACAATAAAAGGGCCTAGGATTCAAAACTCAAATTCGCTCTATGGGCTGATCGAGTGACAACAAAGAGGTCCCTGAACACCTCACCTTTCCAACTTGTTTATGGGACAGAGGCTATTTTTCCTACTCAACTCGCTTTGTCTGTGGCGAAATTCTTTCAGGACCTTGAAGGAGAACCAGACCATATGGTCAAGAGAATTCATCAAATGGTGGAAGTGAAACAGATCAGGGAGTAGGTAATGAACAGGGCCTACAATCATCAACAGAAGATCAAGCAAGCCTTTGACAGGAAGAGCAGGAAGAAAGATTTTGAGTTGGGTGATCTGGTGCTCAAGTGAGATGCACCCAAGCAGGATAGAGGCAAACACAATAAGTTTGATGCCCTCTGGATTGGGCCTTTCAGAATCTCTAAATTATTCTCAAACAACACTTACAGGTTGTACGATTTGGAAGGTGAAGAAGTTTTTAATGGCCCAGTAAATGGGCATTTCTTGAAAAAATGTTTTTTTTGAGCTGAAGACAACTCCTTTGTTTTTGTAAATATTGTTTTTTGTTTTTGACTTTATAAATGAATCCATAGCCCAACAACAAGGCACTGGAACTGCAAAAGAAGTCCTTAGAGCATCACAGGGACGACTCTATCCCCCATGGAGCCTAATGTTAAAACATAAACATGTAAAAAGGGTATTTTTCCTAAAAGGAGCACCCCCCATTGGAGAAAAGAGGGCAAGAAGTGGAGTAAAAACAAACTTATCCTAGGTCGGGGTGCATTTGCACATTTGGATAAGTGGCGAGCAAATCTGGGCAGCCAGAATCTGCGCACCCAGATTTGCGGTCGGGATTGGTTTCTGGACCCCCCTCGCCATTCTACCTTTAAGCAGGGGGAGTCTAGAATTGGCCGCGCATCTCTCAACAGCCTGGATTGGGGCGCTCAGATATGCGATCAAGGTTGGATTCTGGACCCCCCTTGCCATTCTACCTTTAACAAGGGGGGGAGGTCCGAAATTGGCGGCTCTTAGCGGACCCCATGATGTCTCATCTCCAATATCCTCCACCTTCTGCCATATGTTTTCCACTCAATGCCATCCTGGACCATTCCTTTCCCTTTTTTCTCTCATTTCCACCTGTCACCTCCCTCCAGGTGTTCTTCCCCTCATCCTCCAACTCATCTTTCCTCCTTCCCTCAGGCCTACTGCCTTGCGGTTTCCCTTTCATTATTCCCATGGAACTTTTCCTAGTCATCAGGTGCCATAGCCCTCTTCCCTCCATTTACATGGCCCCTCTCCAAATCATCACCCACTCACCCCTTTCCATGTGTCTCTCTTTCTCTCCCAGTCACCTCCATCTGTATGGTCATCTCTACTCCTTATCCACTCGAGCCCCACGCTCCATGTCTCCTCTGCCCATCCACCACTTCCCATTATGTGCCCCAGCCTTCGCACTGGCCTCCACATCTTATCCATCAGGTTGTTCAGCCGATCCAAGTGGTAGCGCGAGAAGACCTCCAAGTCCCAAAGGTCCAAAGTTGGTCGAGCTATTCTCAATCCCAAGGAAGCAATTATTGAGGTAGTTGGTGGTGGTTAGACATCATCTCCGCCATAAATGGAAAGTCTGGCGACAAATTTAAAGAACGTTGGTTCATCCACAGGACTGTCAGGCGTTCAATTGAGTCTATCATAAGTGCACAATTGTTCAGAGACTGCATGTGTAGATTGTCAGTGGACATGCAGACGCAATGTTTTTATTACAGTGTCTTAGTTTCGTTGTTGTTGTTTTTCTTTGAGTATATGTAGGCAATTTTTCCATTTTGTAATCTATCGATGGTAGAGAACAACTCTCGATTGTAAAGATTTAATCCAGCCTCTGGTTCTCTAGTTATGGAAGAACATTTGAGACTTCTTGTTTAATGAAAACCAACTTCTTCTTTTCCCTTTCTCTCTGAGTCTAAGATCCTGGGCATGAATGATCCAGTCGGGTGTTGCATTGCTATATTATGTAGGTTTGATTTTATCAGTTCTGCAATCTTCTTGGGTTCATTTTGAAGTTGTTTGGCTCTGAGAGGATCTCATAGCCAAGAATTTTCCTCTTTTGTGAAGGCTGCTGGAAGACCTAACGTCCAGAGCAGACTTTATTTCCCCTCTCCCTCCCCCACGTACTCACCACTATCATTATTACTGGCTTAAGTTATGTCAAGAACTCATGTGTCACTGCTGTTCCAACCCAGTTTTATGAGTTAGAACGATACTGTTTCAAGTTTACTTCCATCTAATCATCCCTTTATAAACAAAACGTGACATAAACTGATGGGCATCGGGCTCTACTCTTGCTGCAATCCAGGAGTGACTTTCGTCGCCAACACATTTCATCTATGAACTAACAGGTTAGAGATTTAATCAATCATACAATCAATATTCCAATAATGACAATCTCATATGGCGAGAAGGGAAAATAAATTCTTTTATTAACTTCAAAATGATACCTTACAATGATAAAGTCAGCTACTACTTCTCGATCCTGGTCCTGAGCTCTTCTTCCACTATCTTCCAACTACTTTTCTCTATACTTCTCTTTGCACAAGGATGGCTAAAGGTTGGGACAAAGGGAATGCTTAATCGGGTATAGTTTCTTTACTATGATTCTCCTCCTTCAAATGGGACCCCTAACCCTTCTTTTATAGGCTAGAAGAAGCTAGTGTTTAGTCGAGTGACTGGCCATGCATGGCCGAAAGGTTTAGTTAACTTACCCAAATTTGTGTGTTCTGTCAACAACTTTCCTTTTTTTCGTGCTTTTGTAGGTACACGTGAGCTATCTTGGGTCAACTAGCATGTACACGCACATAGTAAAGGAGTAGGGTGTTCAGGTTTTTATAAAAGGGGTTTTTAAGAAGAGTTGTTCAACAGTGTTTTGGAAAAGAAGGAATTTGAGATGGCCTGATGTCAGGTAAGCATGTATGGTGCAAATTAGGGTTATAACAATAGTTCTCTTAGGAGGGTGTTAGATAGAGTCGAACGTGGGTTTCTCAATCTGAAGTGGTCTAGACAGAGGATTAACCAATGGAGGACTAATGGAGGACGCTGATGGATCCGGTAAAGTACCGATACCGTTAGTGTATTTTCCTTTTTTAGGGTTACCTGGTGTGTCATATGTCTTAGAGAGAGTGGTCAAATTAATCCCATGAGGATGGCTAGAACTGTCCCCAGGAGAGGGGGTTTGAGCAACCATGGATTGTTGCTGAGGAAAAGGTTGAGTAAGGACAATAGGTTGTGAATTTCCCTAGAAAATTTTGGCCACTTCATTGCGATGTGGACAGTCTTGAGTGTAGTGATCATCACCACAAATGATACATGAGAATTTCAGTTTTCGTTGTGGCTGCTTTTTGGTAGTAGGTGTTTGAGCTTGATTTTTTGGTTTTTCATTGTTATTAGTTTTTTTTTTTTTTTTTTCTTCTTCTTCTTATCTCCAGATTGTTGTGAAGGGGAAGATTAAACTACATTCACCTCAGAAATATGAGTTTGGGGGGAGGTAGAGGAGAGTGTGGTCGATTTGGAAGTAGATTGAGTTTTGACGGAACCGATAACACCATCCGCATGAGATGAGGATGACGACTTGGATGGATCAATATTAGCTTGAGAAACATTTGGAAGAAAATCATACAAAGTACCAAATTGTGAATAAATCAAATATAAGTACCGAGCCTGAGAAACTATTTCTTCCGTAGTGACTGCACCACCCATAGTGACATTGCGAGCAATCGGGGGTAAAAGTGATTTAGTAAACCATTCCGCCAATAATATGTCAGGAATGATTACCTTGATCATCCTTCGTCATCGTCTCCACTCATGAATATGGTCATAGATATGCATGGAGTCAGATTTATGAAGGGAGGTTAAGAGTTCAGTACCCGTCTCATAGCGAATAGGTAGTTGAAAGTGTGTGAGGAAACATATGGCAAGGGAATTGAAATCATGAAAATAAGAACATGGTAGTTCACTATACCACTTTGTTGTTGAGCTCGTAAGTGCTCATTGGAAAAGACACAAACGTATAGAATCATCCATGAGGGAGTTTGATGAACACCACAAATGGAAAGTCATCACATGGTTGTTTGGATCTTCGCTAGAGTTTCTGTCAAATTTTGGAATATTAGAAGGAAGTTTAGTGGGAATAACTAGCCAAACCAGTGAATGAAATATAGGATCATTAGTTAACCGAGACAAGTCTGGGAGATCCAGAGTCGCAAGGAAAGGTAGTTGCCAGTTAATTTGTGGATGATACTGGTGTGGCATAGGAACACCAGTAGGACCATAACCTGGGTTAAGTGGATAGTTGCAACTAGTAGGTCCTCCTACATACGGTTGTTGCTGACCAGGATAAACAAGATTCAATGATGGCTGGGAAACATTTGCATAACCCGGTGGGTTTTGAGAATTATAATTCAGGTGATTTTCTTTCCCAGAAAGAGGATGAAAATTATTCCCTTGAGGAGGGTAGGAAGTAGATCCTGGAGGCAGATACACATTATACCCGTGGGGAGGATAAGGTTGTTTTCCTTGAGGACTCTAGGTGGTGTTTGGGATGCCGCTCGGATAAGGTTTTCCATAAGATAGTCTGGAAGGAACAAGATTTGATACTCCTTCTTGTGGGTTATGATATGAGTGCCCCCCAATGTGGGGTTGGGTAAAAGTGCCTCCTGAAGATACTCCTCAGGATTGTGAAGGGTTTCCAACAAACAAAGGTTGCCCCCTACCAGCAGTGGATTAATGACCGAGGTATGATTCGCAAAGGGAGGTTTCCCTCCAGGAGGATCATCAAAAGGGGGTTGTCCCTCAGGAGGGGGAAGATTGGTTGTTGTCATTGATGTCAACCCTAGTCATGGGTTTTGGACCAGAAGATTGATGAAGTTATTTGGACATGAAGGAAAATGAAAATGAATATACAACACCCATGGAT
>JZKD02S1951735.1:5187-17641 GCA_000966675.3 Picea glauca
TTCATCATAAACCAAAATAGTGATAAATCAAGCACAAAAATGTCATGGGTTAGAATATATATCATATCATCGGAAATCTCAAATTCTAACTCATGGAGGCGGGTGGGAGGGAAAAAGTGATCCCAATGCATACTCTCAGGAATGGATTGTGCAAAGTCAAAGGTTCAGGAGACTGACTCGAGGAATCTGAATGTTGGCTACTCAATAATCACTTAACAATTAATCAACCTCTAAAAATTTACAAGAAACACACTTGTAAGACTCAACTTTTCAACAACAACTTGAGATACAATATCTCGCAACATTTTCATTACATTTGGCACCGGTCCACACTATTTTGCTTATCTCTACTTCAAGTTATTTTGTCCCCATTTTCATGTAAGTTGTATCTTTTATGCAAATATCTTGAATCTTGAATGCCTTACTTTCAAGCATAATCAATCTTATTTTACATGTCATATATGCTGCTAGTGTAATTTCAATTATATGTTGTTGATGTAATCTCATTTATATATCTTGCTATTGTTGTTGTAACAAAAACTCCTAGATTCTATTTCTTGTTCTTAGTTTAGATCAAGCCTTGGTTTTATTTTCTTTAGGGACTACCCCCCTTGGCTTCGCTAGGAGTTGGCCTAGACAGAGGAGTCGAGGATCAAGTGACAACACCTTGACTTGAGACTTTCCCCCAAGGACACACCCAGTGGATTAAAAGTTTTTCCACGTTAAACCCGAGGTGTGTATAAAGGCGGCAACAAGTTGCAAATATGTGAGGTTGACACCTCTCAAGCACTCAAGGTAACTCGCCATGTGTGAGAGACCAAACAAAGGATGGGTCGCCACCTCTCACAAGTAGGTGTGCGCCCTCCTCGAGATCCACGCCTCTCTCTCTAAATGCGCCAAGTATGCAAAGGGAGGGCGAGTTCTTCTTTGGGATCTCCTCCCTTTGGCCAAACCATTAATCAACTCGCCCTTCACTCAAGAGAAGTCGCCACATCTCTCTGGAACTCAAGACATGAGGAAAACATGTCTAAGACATGTTTCCTTAATAATAGGATTGCTGATTTTTATTGATTTTTTCCTTTTATTTGTCTTTTTGTGAGAGAAATTGATTTTAAGTGATTAAAATCATTTATTTTCACTCAGAAAGTGGATACTTAGATAAAGTGGGTATTTTGAATGTGAAAATGAATACCCCCAAGGCATATGATGCCTCCTAGTACCACTTTTTTAACTTATGACCAAATTACAATTAAAAAATCTCGTTTTACGGGAAATTTTTTATCGACTCAAAACATTAAAAAACTTAGGGGAGGACTTAGCGCAATTTCCATATGACTCAATATTGATGACTTAGCATGGTAATATAAACATTTAGACAATACACTTAGATTTTCCAAGCTAAGGCCTAACCATCAGTACACACTCCAGCTTTGGAGGTAGTGAGTGAAAAAACTTAGAAATTATAACTCACCTAAAATGAATTTGAGGAAAGAAATAATTAACAAGTGAAAAAAAACACTCTAGAGTATGTACTCATGATCAAGTCTTATGAGGCCAAGCCTTTTACAAAATCATCATGCTAATTTCATCTTATTACAATGCCCCACAGGGGATGGAAATGCGAAAAGGGTGGTCAAATTGATCGGTTGGACTTTTGAACTCTGAATTTTGCGCAACTGTTTGCTCAATCTTTGGCGGCTCAACAACAAGTCCATCCTAGTGCAACTTGATGGCTAATAGGTGTGATGGCTTTGCTTGAGGACAAACAATCTTTGGGAAGGGAGGATTTGTCATGTCCCCATTTTTGGGTTCCCCATGTTCTATAGTTGGAGATGACTCTTGAGGCTTGTTAGTGAAGAAAAGGGGAGTCAAGGGGTTTATTTATTGTCACTTAGCTAGGAGATATTATATTTCTAAAGTGACATTAAGTAAAAATGTAATAAAGTAACTTTAGATTAATTGTCACTTAGACATTAGTAAAAGTGACTTTAATCTTCAAGTGAAGACTAAAAAGGGGGATAAGGGTCATGTTGATTTAGTCAAAAAGGGAAAGTTTTAGAAGGGCATGGAGGAAAAATAAAAGGAGGGGTAACGCCCTACTTTGGGATTATGTTTTGGATTGATCTCTTTGGAGTGCTCTTGGAGCCAAGGTTTTTGTTAGGGTTTTGGCAAAACCCTTCCATTGTAGTTTAGTTTCGGTGGTGCAATATCCACCCTAGCTAGACAAGGAGGAGGATCCATCCAGGATCTTCAGTTGAGCTTGATCTTCTGGTTTGGCATCATCTTGGAGAAGGTTTGGAGGTTAGGAGTTATCCCTTCTGCAATTTGGAGGAGGAAGCTTCATCTATTGAGTAGGTCGTGGCATCATTCCAGGTTTTGGCTTGAATATTGTGTGTTTTAGTTGATGTAATGCAGCTGCCTTAGCAGCCACTAGATTCTTGTTGTGTTTTGGATTCCATTCGTAATAAAATACCCATGTTGCCTTCTCCATATTATTTGTACTTGAACTGCACGCAATGTGTTCAACAAAATGTCTATTGGTAGAATACATGCAAATTGTTTGTAAAAAGTTGTCAACCAGTTTAGGGCATAAAGAATACATGAAATGCAAATTGTTTGACGAAATCACACAACCAGAAATAGCATATATTTGCACAAAGTTTATAATATTCCAGCCTAGCACATCCGGCGATATTACAATTGACTAGATGTCATTAAAGACAATAGACTATAAGATCAACTTGGCCTAACATCTGTTAGCATCCTTGCTCAAATCTTCATCATCTTCATCTTCTCGATTTCATAATCAAGATAGGGATTGGACGTCTTCCTTTGAATCCTTGTACACTCATCCCTCATTAGTTGATGCTTGATCTCCTTGATTACTTGTTGCTCATCAATCCACTGAAACTGAACATTCTTCTTTATTATTGCAAATAAAGAGTGACTGATCTTTGAAAAATTCTCAGTCTTGGCAAATTGTTTGGAGTATCCAACAAAGCTCAGAAAAACTTTTACACCCTTATTCTTTTCCAAGCCAGCTGGGGGGTCTCAACAACTCAAGTGTTCACACAAATGTTTGAGGGTTCATGAATCACAACTATGTCTTTGAGTTTAGAATTTCACAACAATTTTTTCCTTTCTATCCCTTTTGGAGTTAAAGAGTATGACTTGTGTTTACATAGTGCGTAATGGATTCTTATTATCCGAGTTTCTTCCATTTCAGGTATACTTGAGGGGATTGTGGAGTCCCTTCCACACATACTGCTTTGTTTCCTCATAAAACTTTTCCACACACATGACAAGTAAAATCCAGATCTTAAATTGTAATCTTAATGGATAATTTATTAAGCTCTGAGGAGTCTGTTCTTGATATATCAATCTCATGAGTCCATTAAGCAGAAAAGAATTACAGCAGGCCCTTTATTTAGTCTTCTTCCTTTAATCACAATTTTTGAAAAATACATCCATTCTTGAGGAAATGCATGTAAAATAACTCGAACAAATGATATGGTCAGAAGATTTTGGCTAGCTGAATCTGCGTTCAGTTCATTTCTCTTTTTCTCTTCTCTTTGTTCCTGTTGAGTTATTTGAAGTTTGAACTCCTAATAAATCAGAATGGTATGATATTTCACTTATTTACAGTCATCAATAGGTTTGGAAAAATCTCGTTGGACTTGATTTGTTTATTTGGTCTTCCTCGAAATTTTTAGATTTACATTTTTGGTCTGTAAATTTCATAATGGTATATTATTGATGCATATTCATCTGAATTTCCTATTTGTTTATTTTAGAAATTCAGGACTAGTTATGAATGAATTTTCCCTATAAAAATACTCTATGGATGCATGTTACCTTTGCTAACAGATAATTCTTTTGTTCTTTACCCTCCCACTCTTGACTTCAGTCGTTCATTCACCCATACAAATTAAGATAAAGGATAAAGCACACTTGTATGGGATCTGTTGTGATCATTGTAAACTGGTGGAGGTTAAATGTTCCCTTTCTGAAGACAATTGGGATTATGTCGTGTGTAGGAAATCAAGGATACTTTATCAAAGACTAGTGGCAGTTAATGAACAAATCTTGGAGTATTCTACACTTCAGCAATACAGAAAAATGCATGAAATATTTGCAGCTGCAGCTGATGCACACTCTGCTTTGCATAGCGCAATGAGGAACTTTCGTGAAAGTAAAAGTAAAGTTCCACTCATTGCTGCTCACTCTTTGAGAGATGACAAAACAGGAGATTTAAATGTTTCTGTTGAATCTTCTACTGATCGTTTGCCAGGTACATACACAAGCTGTCTAACCATGTGTACTGAAACATATTTATTTTCAGTTTACTCCATGATTACCCTTAAGCATTAAATAAAATGCAGTCTGAAGAAAATTTTGAATAAAAAATTTAATAGAGCATTTGATGCCTGGATGTACAACATTGTTAATTGAAAAATACTTCTTATGTATTTGATGTCTGGATGTACAACATTAGTTGGAGACATTTTAACTTCTGAGAAATCCTTAAATGTCCTTCGATTTACACTTTATAAAACTCTCATATATGCCTCGGGATGTGTAAGATGCACCCTCAATAAACAAATATGCATACAAATAGGCCAATAAGCAGTTGAAAAGGCAGAAATCTGCCACATGTGCCACCATGCCTCAAAATATGTAGCAATGCCTCAAAAGGTGATCCTCAATGAAAGAATAGACATCAAAAGCTGCAACCAAGACCTCCAAACCAAATTATCCGTGAACAACCTGCTGAAAAAGGTCTTCAACACCAGTACAAGGCTTCATGCATAATGAGTGGTAACATAAGTCATAAGTCATCTGTCCCAGAAAAAATAATTCTTCCCAACAAAGATTTATGGAGAAAAAAACTAAAAGAATGAATTTTCTTGTTATGTGAGAGTCAAAGAAGAGAAATATGTAGAGGATCATCCTATTTTAGTAAAAATATTATTCATSAGATAGAAGAGCTCGGGAGATTAGACAGGGATTCTTGYTAAGAGAAGTAAGAATAAAATGTTAAAGCACAACAAAGTCAGAGGAGAAKTTTTAAAACAAACTAATTGAAGTGATCTTACTGACATATTTGCTCTCAAAACAACAAAGTTGGGCCATGTCTTTGTAGTCATCCCTGACTTYTTTTTTATTGGAAACAGGTCRGCCTCCAAACTCCAGCTTAGATTCTAACTGCCTCGTCCATCACATTTGCAACCTCAGACGGTGGAAACTATCTATGTGAACAGTGTTGAATTTTAATGCTTAGCTCATGCACATGTAGTTTATTTCAATTTAGCATGTACTTGAACCATAAACAATGGAGCAATACCATATACAAAAGCTTCAGTAACCAAGATCACAAGAGAATAACCATGCACAAGAACACAAGAGTTTATCATGGGAAAACCCTTCTCAATCAAGGGAAAAACCCAGCAATCCTTTGCTATAGAGTCAAGAGAAGATCCCCCGCACCATGAACCCTAGAGCACACAAGAGAGTGCTCTATGACCTTGAAACTTGTGCCTTAGAGAAGTGCACACTTCAGCCGTACACTTAGCTTGAGAGGATGTTACAATGAAGTGTGAGTGAGTGATCCACAATGGGGATCTACTCACTTATATATATACAAGACCTAACACAACAATAGGTGTGTCTATTGGCACAATAGGGCCGACGTGTACAACTCAGAAATATAATTAATCTTTACACAATGTTAATTATCTTTTACATAGTGGGGCCGACTTGTACCCTTCACAATACAAATTAGGGTTACAACAAATCTTACTCTCAGACAATATAGCAAGGGATCCACACATCCTCTAGTGCTCAGCCACTAGGGACATGTCCACCTGTGCTCAGCCACAGGGACATGTCCACCTGTGCTCAGCCACAGGGACGTCACTCTCAACAAATCAACTCAACTAAGTCCATAGGAGTACCATCTCGAGAGCCATCTCAAGTCGACTCAACTAAGTCCATAGGAGTCTGACAAGAGACCATCTCAAGTTGTCTCAACTCAGTCCAAAGGAGCACAACAAGAGACCACATGTGATCTCAACTCAGTCCAGAGTATGACACACCCATGACATGGGCTCTCTCACAAATCGTCTCAACTCATTCCAGAGGAGAACGACCTGGAGAATGTCTCATGAAGCTGCAATCATCAACACTCCCTCTCAGCTATGGAGTCATTCTCCACCAAGCCAAGTCTCTCACGGAAGTACTCAAACTTCGTCCTGGCAAGCGGTTTGGTGAAGACATCTGCAACTTGCTTTTGTGTAGAAAGGTACTGCACATGTACTGCTTTCCTCTGCACCATATCTCTGATATAATGGTATTTGATCTCAATGTGTTTCGATTTATCGTGAAACATAGGATTCTCGGAGAGCTTCACACAGGTCTAGTTATCGCAATGGATAACGGTGGAATCCATCTCATGACCAAATAAGTTTGCAAGGAGCTTGCAAAGCCACATTGCTTCGTGGACTACCACACATAATGCAATGTACTCTGCTTCTGCGGTACTCAAAGCCACAGAAGTCTGTTTCCTAATGCACCAGGAAACCATGGAAGATCCCAAAGTAAAACAACAATCGGATGTGCTCTTTCGGTCCACTGTGCTCCCTACCCAATCTGCATCGGCATATCCATGCAATCTCATGTCTCCACCGGAGGCATATCTCAGGCCATAACCAACTGTGCCTTGTAAATATCTCTACACATGCTTCGCTGCTATCCAGTGTGTCTGTCTCGGCTGACTCATAAACTGACTGAGTACACTCACTGCATAACATATATTAGGTCTGGTGTTAACCAGATACATCAATGATCCAATTAGTTCTCTGTAAAGATGTGGATCAATCTCGCCTGAATCAGAAGAAGCCTCGTTCATCTTCTTCAGATTCATCACCATCAGTGTAGGCATGGATCTACAATCTGTCATCCCGAATTTCTTCAATATCTCAACTGTATATTTTCCTTGACTCAAGAAAATCTCATTAGTCCTCTGCCATACTTCTAGTCCCAAGAAGTAGTGCATCATACCAAGGTCCTTCATCTCGAATTCAGAAGCCAATGCACGTTTGCATTCAACAATGAGGCTTTTTGAACCGGTGAGGAATAAGTCATCAAATTATAGGACCAAAATCAGGCACTCGTCACCAACAATGTGGTAGTATAGGTTGGGATTAGCAACACTCTTGTTGAAGCCCAAACTCATCAAGTATCCATCAATCTTCTCATACCAAGCGCGAGGTGCCTGCTTTAGTCCATACAGGGCTTTCTTCAACCTGCACACATGAGACTCCTCATGTATCACAAATCCATCTGGCTGCTCGATGTAAACTTCTTCCTCAATCTCACCATTGAGAAAGGTTGTCTTTACATCCATCTGATGTAGTCTCCAACACATGGATGCAACTAGGGAAATAATCGTACAGATGGAAGTGTATTGGGAAATAGCAGCAAATGTCCCCTCATACTCTATTTCCTCCACCTGCGAGAATCCTCTAGCCACAAATCTCGCTTTGTATTTCTCAACACTTCCATCAGCTGCATGTTTGATCTTATAGATCCACTTGGAAGTCACTACAAACTTCCCTTCTGGTCTCGGAACAATATCGCACACATCATTCTTCATGAAGGATTGTTACTCTTCGGTCATGGCATCTTGCCAAACCTACTGACCTACTGCTTCTCCATGACAAGAAAGCCCAATATCAATGATGTGGCTCATAGCTGAAATATAACTCGAAAATCTTTGTGGTCTCTTGCTCTCTCGGAATGTACCACGATGAGCTGCATGTCCCTTTGCCTCATGCAGAGTCTGTCGAGCCCAAGTAGGCCTCTTATGGTCTACTGCAATGTCTCTGGGAACATCAACTGGAGCTACAGGATCAACTGGATCAGTAACTGTCTCCCTCCAAACTGCTGAAGGGGGAGAAAGTGTTGTATCTTCATTCTTCTCACCGTGAATCTCCATCTGAGATTCTCTGGATCTTCGGAAGGCTATCTCTTCCTCAAAGGTAACATCTCTACTAACCTCGATCTGTCTCTGACCAGGGATGTATGGTCAGAGACAGATCCCTGAAGGGTCTAGCTTGGTCTTCTTCTCCTTGGGTACATGAAAGTATATTGGACACCCAAATATCTTGAAGTGTCCAACCTCAAGCTTCACTCTGGTGAAAGCTTCTTCGAGAGTCATGTTCTTCAAAATCTTTTGAGGACTCCTATTCTAAACATACAATGTTGTCATGGATGCCTCTGCCCACAGAATCATAGGTAGATTCTGATCATGTATCATTGCTTTGGTTGCCTCAATAATGGTTTTGCTCTTCCTCTCTACAACCCCATTCTGCTAAGGGTTATAAGGAACGATGTACTCCCTCTTGATCCCTACCTCGATACAGAAATCATTGAAATCCCTGGAGGTGTACTCTCCTCTATTATTTGATCTCAACACCTTGATCCTCTTTCCGGTCAGGTTCTCAACCTGAGCTTTTAACTCTTGAAATATCGCAAGGACTCCATCCTTGTTCTTCAAGAAGTAAATCCACGTCTTCCGAGAGTGATCATCGATGAAGAGCACATAGTACAAATATCAGTTCAGGGAAGCAACAATCATTGTTCCACAAACATCTGTATGTATCAAGTCCAAGATCTCCTTGGATCTACTATCACTGCTCAAGGACCCCTTGACATTCTTTCCAAGAGCACAACCTCTGCAAACGCCATTATGTTGAACATGTATCTTTGGAAGGCATGTTACCATCTTCCCCAGAGTGGGAAGGGCTCTGTAATGTAAATGAGCAAGTCTCCTATGCCATAGCTCGCTCAAGCTGATAGTATCATGTAACAGGGCCTGGACTGGTCGGACAATCAATCTATACAAACTGTTTTCTCGAACACAATCACCCGGGCATAATCCATTTGTGAGTTCTTGTGCCATGCAAGAACTTTTTCTTTAGAGAAGGTAATCTTGTAGCCTTTATCCTCTAAGGCAGAAACAGAGACAAGGTTCCTCCTCATCCCATGGACATATAGTACCTCACTTAATTGAAGTGGTATGTCAGAATCTAGTTGGAAGGTAGAAGTTCCAACTCCTTTCACAGTGTATATGGCATTATCACCAAGTACAACATGTAGACGAGACTCTTTCTCAACAAGGTCTGTAAGATGTTCTCTATATCTAGTCGTGTGTCTAGAAGCACCACTATTAATTAACCAAATATCACTATCTATTGGAACTGTACCCGAGAGTGCTGATATGAAGAAGAATGCTTCATCTTTTATGTCTTCATCTCTCCGATGTGGTTCTAGATCAACATCGGCAGTGGATGCATGTAGTCTTCCTTTCTTCCTGGTAGGACAATTTCTTGCAATGTGTCCATACTTGTCACATCTGAAACACTGAATCTTTAAATTGTCTTTTCTATGTTCATGACTTGGAGCTATTGAAGTTTTCTTATCTTTGAACGCTTTGTTGAAACTCCTTGTATTCCGTTTGGCTCTCTTTGCATGAGAAGCAAGAGCTTGTTTGTCATCATGATGGGAGTCTTGCACTCCTCTGGCTATAAGTCTCGTTTCTTCCTGGGTGCAGTCTGTCCATAGACGATCAAACTCAGGTAGATCTACTCTTCCATTGATACTTTGAAGAAATGGTTCCCAATGTCTTGGAAGAGCATTGAGAGTAGTCATGACAAGTTCTCTGTCTGTTATGGTTCCTCCAATGGCACCTAGTTGATCTTTGATCTCTGAGATCCTCATGAAGAAGGTGGCAATGGTGTCATCTTTCGTCATCTTGATATTTTGAAGCTGGTGCTTCAATGTAAGAGCTATGTTTGTGTTGCTGCTCTCAAACATCTTCTTCAATGCATCATATATTTCATAAGTTGTCTTCAAGGTAGCAATACGAGGTAGTCGATGATCTCTTACTGAATAGATGATTATCTTCCTTGCTTTGACATTGTCTTCCTTCCAATCAACCTTCTCTTCATCGGTTGTTGTTTTTGGTAGTGTCTTTTCTATCAAAATCAATAGGTCATCCTCTTCCAGAGTGATTTGTAGTCTTGATTTCCAGGAGCTGAAGTTGTTTGATCCATCAAACCTATCTTCCACCAAAGTTATGTTCCTCGTGGTTTGCAGATTCTTCACAAACTCTAATGGCTAGGCTAGGCTAGAAACCCTAGGTTTCGTTGGACTTATGACTGCCAACAATAAGCCTTGGAAAGTCAGAAGAACCCTGGTGAGCTGCAAAAAATTCTTCAATGAGCTGCAGAAACCCTAGAAACCCTAGGGGCCAAAAATAAAAAATTCTTCGATTTTCCATCTGAGAGTTGAAGGAGGTGCGCTAAAGGAGGCCGTACACACCTATGCAAAATTTAGCCCCAACATTCAAGTGGAAGGTGCTAAAACTAACTTGACAAGGGAGGGGCGTTTTTTGCAGTTGCAGCATGAAGGTGACAGTTGGCTCTTTAATGGCTTGTGTAATGGCTCTTCAGAAACTTAGCTCTGATACCATGTTGAATTTTAATGCTTAGCTCATGCACATGTAGTTTATTTCAATTTAGCATGTACTTGAACCATAAACAATGCAACAATACCATATACAAAAGCTGCAGTAACCAAGATCACAAGAAGAATAACCATGCACAAGAACACAAGAGTTTATCCTAGGAAAACCCTTCTCAATCAAGGGAAAAACCCAACAATCCTTTGTTGAATTTTTGATGGTTAAGTTGATGCACATGTAGTTTATTTTTGTTTAGCATTAACTGAACCATAATCATTTGCAGCAACAATACAAGTTGCAGTAAACCAAGATCACAAGAAGAATAACCATGCACAATAGACACCAGAAATATCCTGGGAAAACCCTTCTCAACCAAGGGAAAAACCCAACAATCCTTTGCTATACTGCCAAGAGAAGATCCACCATCCACCACCAAACCTAGCACACAAAAGGGTGTTGCTATGATTGAGAAAGCTAGCTCCTAGAGAAGTGCGAATTGCATCCCTCATAATTTCAGACCACAACTTCTGAAATCATGAGATGACAAGTGTGTGTGATCCACAATGGGGATTCACACTTTATTTATACAAAACCTATCACATCAAATGATGTGTCTATTGGAAAAATAGGGCCACCTTGTACAACTTAATAATATAATTAATAATTACACAATATTAATTATCTTTCACATGGTGGGGCCTGTTATCGCGTAGTTTGTAGTTAGGATAGTAAATGGATGAATAATAGTCAAACTGGCGTAACTGGAACCAATCCCACCCAATGTCACCTCAATGGGATGGTTCTTTTTGTTTAAGGAGGGGAGACATCCCCGGTGACTTGGGGTTTTGAGAAGGCAAAGGATTGTAAGACAAAGATAAGTTTCCCCCCTCACAAGTCACCACTGAGCAGATAGTTCGGCTAACAGCCAATAATAAAGTATAACCCAAAAACAGAGATACACCTGCCTGAGACAAAGCAACAAGAAACTGATATATGCAAGCTTGCTCACTTGGTTAGTACTTCATGTAATGATGACTATCTGATATATATAAGCAATTGAATAATAAATATTGACGAAGTCAATGTTTATGAAATAACAACGATAATAAACGTCACTTCTTCAATAAATGCTAAGAAAACGTGGCATTCAATGTGATAATCAACACTTCATTCAAGTAATGCCCTTAGACAACCATTCAATTTCTCATAAGAAAAACGTTAGCTGCACAAGTGATATTGTAGCAAAAGATGACGGCAACACTTTGTTAGTAGGGTTAGCTCTAGGCTATGGTTAGAATAGTTAGGGTTTCATTCAAAGTATTGAGAGTGGTTTTGATCATAATACTCACAAGCTAGGTCTTAGATCAATGCGTTTCCTAGGGTTAATGGAGTCAAAGGGAGGATGCAAGAGCTGAAGGATCAAGGAAGATAATAAGGCTAAGCGCTGGAGGATTAAGCCTTGAGGTGTTGCTAGAGCAAGGCCTCAAGGACAAAAACCCTAGGGGAGTGTTGTCGTCCTAATACACACTTGCAAACGTAAGCAAAGTCCAGCTCACTTAGTGTGTCCTTGGAGGCACAATGCCTAGGTTCACAGTCCACACTGTCACCTTGACTGGAACCTCTTCCTTCTAGGCTCACTCCTAGGGAAGCCAAGGGGGGTAGACCCTAGTTACTAGATTTGATTTAACGTTTATGTTCTAGGAGTTGGTTTTAATTTGTTAAAAGGCTTTGGGAAAAAAAACTAGCCTAAGATGCTAAGGCAACGAATGCAAAGTGCAAGGCTATTTAAATGACAAGCAACCCTTTCCCTAAGCCAACTATGACTAGTGCCTAAGGTTGGGCAAGGGGTCAACTAAGTTTGAGGGTGTTCAATTACCAAAGTATTACAATTCAAAATATTAGAACTATCCCACAAACTAAAGATCACAA
>JZKD02S1951735.1:17651-33607 GCA_000966675.3 Picea glauca
GTTAATACATTCCATCACACTTTATTTCACCTAATTTGGCCACATAGAGAAGAAGGGCGCCTCATCCCTAGATTTTAGGGAAAACTGCTATTTCTAGATCAAGACTCAACTCCCGGTTCTTGATTTTCTTGATTTATTCTTGATTTATTCCAACTCCCCCATGCAAAAACTCATCCATTATTGGGGAATGCACACCTCCTCTTTGAATGAGAGATTTATTCCTTAATTAATGATTTTTGCCTTTACTATTATTAGTAACTACTATTTCGGTTAGTTAAGTGAGTTGGAACTGCTTCTCTTGTCAGTTAAGTGAGCTTAAGTGAGCTAATGCGCACCACTTGACTCTTGTGGGCATTAATGAGTGTGTGACATGTGTCTTTAGTGGTCTAGGTCGAACTATGTGGTCTCTCTTAGCCTATGACACCTATTTTAGCTTTTTCTAGATTTTTTGACTAGAATTTCTATGTTGGAAATTCTATATATTCACCTCCTCTCTTCTTTTTGAGGCTGGTTGCTCATGTATATTCATTTTTTATTAATATAATTCTCTGATTTATGGAGAAAAATTTTTCTCTCATCTCTTGAATATCAGCAAATTGTATGTGTTCAATTTAACTAGAATTCTAGATCTATCGGGGTTTCTACAGGAATTCTACATGAAAAGATCTATTGAATGGTGTACTTGGTTGTTGATTTTGTTGAACTATTCTTTCTGGTGTAGCTATTTAAAGTTACAGCCATAAGGCTGTCATAATATTCACTGTTTACTTGCAAAAAATCATCCTTTAAATGCTCTAGAGTTGGGTTAATCATTGGTTATTGTGCTTGCTATCTTACATAATTTTCATTGACCTAGTAGCATTGTTTATTGCTGCTATAACAGCAACGCTATAACAGCAACATTGTGGGCATATTATCTCTGTTAAAACAGCCCTCTCATTGCTTCATTGTTTAAACTAACTTACTCATTAATATGATCATTGTTGAGAGCTATACTTGAGTAAAGTCTTGTGACTATTGAAGCAATTTTTGCAGCCATTGTCATTGATTATATTGCTGATATATACTGCTATTAACTGCTGCAATTAGGGACAACAAGTTTAACTTGCTTGTCCATCATATACTTGGGCTTGGATCTTCGTTTTCTTTGTGTCTCGGACAGGTACAATCAGCATTTGCAAGGTCTACTACTTCTTGGCAACCTTTGACTACCATCAAGACCTCTCTCAAGCCATTTTCCACACTTAGTAACTTGACCTTTAGGGGCATTCATTCATACATCTCACTTCTCATATCATTTCCCCCTAGGGTCACCGGGATTCCCCCCTTGAGATGATTCTATCATCTCTAAAGTGACGGGAATACCTATCTAAGGTGACATTGGGTAGGTGCTCTCTTAGTTGTTGCCATTTGGTGGTTGGGTCGGGCTTTGCCCAACCTACTACTTGTGCGATAACACCACTTTCTTCAATTTCAAAGTCCTCTAAGATACCCGACTTCTCCATGTCTCTTACAATAATTCTTTCGCTTCAATTAGACTTCTTTATTAGTGTGCATATCTATCACTTTATTGTTTGCTTTAACAATATGATATAAAAGGGGATTTTTAACCATTTAGTCTCGTCAATTAATTTTAAAATACCAATTACAAATATTGGTATTGTTCCTTGTTGTTTTAATCATATCTTGGGTCAACTAAAGTTTCCCTCTACTATAATAATCCCTTTTTAAGGCTTAAATACCAATTTACCAATATCGGTATTCCTCCTTGCTCCTTTAACCATATCTAGGGTCAACTAAAGTTTCCTTCTATCATAATATTCTCTTTTTGTAGGCTTAGTTTTAGCCCTTGGGTTTGGCTCTTGCTTCGTTAGTGGAAGCTAATCTTATGTTTTTTCTTGAAAGCCAAGATAACGATTTTCAAAAAATCCATAATTATTCTGGGTGCCTTCTCTTTCCTAGTTTTTATTTAGATGCTCTACCAAACTTCATCTTAGAAGCATTCCTGGTGATGAGTTTTCCTTTCTACCATTTGCACTAGATGTTTGACAAATAGCTTGTTAAGGTTATTGATTTTGAGGGGTTGATAAGCCTCTAATGCAATGCATTCAGAGAGGGGAGCCATTTACAAACAAAACTAAAAGTACATTCTTTAAGATGCAATTTTTATTTTTAAAACTAAGTTTTATTTATTTTTAGATTTACTAAATGATTGAACTTCAAATTTTTCACATTGATATGAAAAAAGGGTCATATATACACCGATTAATGAACGTAATGAAAAGTGACTGAACTGCTTGCTATAAAATATACTAGCTGATACCTGAAAGAGAGAAAATGATAACACCTTGGTATGTTTGGCTTACCATTTCTTATCTTATAACTATGGGACCAAAGTTGGAGTTATCAAAATGCATGTATGCCTTAATCCATTTGGAAATTTACTTTCATATTTTATGCATTAAAACATGACTTACATCCCCGGTATTGTATGATTTTGCAGGAAAAACAAAGCAAGTACCTAATGTAGGGCAAGTGTTGCATTTGCCTTCATTCGGCAAGAAAGTGAAAGTGTTGAAAGTGAATGAAGACAAAAATGAACTTCTTGTGCAATCTGGAAATTTGAAATTTAAATTAAGTTTGAGTGAATGGAGAACTTAAAAAGTGTATCACTAATTTTAAGACTTTAGATTGTACTATAACAACCGTTATTTATAAATATTTTGTTTCTTTCTCTTTTTTTCTACTTTGATTTTTTTATTATCATGGAACGTCAAGTTAAATGAAGTATTTATTTCTACTAGGAACAGTATGATAGGACAAATTTGCATCAATTAAAACTGGATATTGGAATAAGGAAATTCACCCTACTTAAATATGGAATTCATCATAAGGTTTTAAGAACTTTTTCTATGCTGATTTTTTTTGGTTGAGATGAAATGTTAAAGATGCAACACTACAGAGTTTATAAGCTTTTTTAGAAATCTACATCTCTGAGATCATTTTGTAAAAAATGTTCAAACATGTGTTCATAAAATTTTGAAAAAATCTTAATTGTAATCCTTGTTGTACACTTCTACCATTTCTCTAGTCCCTTGTGACAAAAATATTGTTTCGATGATATAAATTGTATAACTCAGTAACAAAATGTGTTTTCACTAAATTTAAATGTCTCCTGCCTCATATTACTTATTTATAGTGTCCTACCTACCATATATGTATTCTAATTACTCATTTACTTATTGATATGTCAAAATATATATTGATTTACTTATTTAGTCTCCTACCTCTTATTTACTTATTCTAATTACTTATTTACTTTTGTTTTTGGAAAAATATGTCTTATGTTTATAGAAAAATATATACAAACAGAGGACCAAAAAGTGGAAGGGTTACAATGAACATCATAACCTCTTCCAAAGAGCTACTAAGACAGAAATAAAAGCAGAATAATCAGTGTAATCCAAAGATTGACCATCTTTGATCAACAAAACTCCTTTTGCCAACAATTCATGTTGAACCTCATCCTTCCAGACTGAATTGAAGGCAGACAAGGAGCTTGGCTTATGATAAAAAAACAAGTTTACAATGTAGCTTCCATAAAA
This sequence comes from Picea glauca, assembly GCA_000966675.3. NCBI lineage: Eukaryota > Viridiplantae > Streptophyta > Pinopsida > Pinales > Pinaceae > Picea > Picea glauca. The sequence continues at coordinate 21,257 of JZKD02S1951735.1, forward strand.
TGAAAAGCACCACTATCCTCAAACATTGCCAAAGGCCATGAAAGTCCATACCAACAAAAGATCAATTGTAATGTACTTAACCCCATAACATCAGAGAAATCACATAGAATGTAATAGAATACCAATGCAAAAAACCAAAGAACACAAGAGAAAATATATAGACCCGGAGAAGGATTTCTTGATATTCAAAAATAGAAAGCTATGTTCACTTTCCTTTTCAAACGGGCGACCTCCTAGAGAAAAGCTCCAAATACAATAACAAGTCTTGAAAAAACATTACATAACCTTCTACTCAATATATAGCTATCAATGGAGAATTTTAACTAACTAAGGGCTTATTACTGCTTGAATTCTCTCTTAGGGGAAAAGTCCTAACCCAATGGGAGAGTTGAGGAGCAACTAACAGTCAAGCCACCACTATCACCTCAATGGCCTTGCCTCTCGCTTTAAGGCTAAGAAAGGGGCTCCTAACCTAAGGGGGGATTCCCCATAAGTCAAACTTAAGTCATGTCGTTGAGTGTTGAATGAAAATTCTATGACTTGGTTTTCCTAGGACAACTTAACACTACTCACTCTTAAGGTCAAAGTCAAGGTTAAGATTGTGAGTGAATAGTAGATCAAATTTACCAATGAATAGCTCAAAATGTTTAAATTAGACAAGTTCTCATTCAATTTATTCTTGAAAAAGTGAAATCTTGCTCAATAAACCATGCAACATGTACCCAATTGCAATGTGATCACAAAATTCTAGAGCATTATATCAACCACTAGTCTCATTGCTAACATCAAGGATTGAGTTATTGTTACCCAAAAATGTGTGTTAAGAACTAAAACATGTTAAGATAATACCCAGTGAACTGTTACTGCTAATAAATGATGAGAACAATGTGCTTGTAGCATATGACAGAAGAACAATATCATTCAAGAAAGCACACATAAACAGACCACAAATTGAATGACAGACTTAATGTTGCCCAGATATCATGTCTTCAAAGAAATTGCGGCAAATTTAAGCGAAGAGTTACAGTACCATGTGGAGGTGCCAAGCATGTCCACGAGCTACTGCATTAGTTTTAACTCTGACAATTAAGAACATCAAGATTTCAAATATATTCCACTTATCCATAGTACTTTAAGTGCCATCAACGGATCATAATTATAGTGTAATTATATGTGTGAGTAAAACCAATGAATTATTGAGCATCCACCAAACTTGTACTATGTCAGTGTACAGTTATAGTGGCAGTGTACATTATTCATCATATTTCATCATCAAGATCCATTCCGCACAACTTGTCCTTGGTTTCGTTGCATTCTAACGATTTTCGTAATTTTGGGTTATTATTGAGCATATTTTAATTAATTACACTAAAGGTATTATTTGCAGCTTGTTTCTTGGATAAACACTTTAGTGTAATAGCTCATTGGAATCGGGACAAAAATATCTACAGGATAGAATGATAATAAGTGACTTTCAGTGGCAAGAGAAGTTATAAGGGAGAATTAATCATTTTTTGGAGTAAAAAGGGTTATTAAATTAATAAAGTGATTTATGAAGAAATATTAAAAGATGAATTAAAAGTCACTTGAATGAAAAAAGGTGAAAGGAGGTATAAAAGATAGATAGGGTTTCTATTATCTCATTATGTTGATTGATATTTTGATGTCTGACTTCTTAGCTAGAAAGCCCATGGTACTTGGGGGTTTTGAGGGTTTTGATTAAATAAACCCTAGAGATCAGCAATGAGGTGAAAGATCTCTTTGTTCCTGGTCCAAGCTTGGCCAAGGAGGTGAAAGATTCCTCCCTCACCATTCTACATCAGTTTAGATCTACTTCCGCCATTAGTTTTGACAAGGGGGTGCACCAGTGAAGGCTTTTTCGCAAGATTGGGCGCATTGCTTGAAGGTTAAGGGTTTGATTTGGCCATTTGAAGGGAAATCTCTAAGATCTTTGACCACATAGGTGTTTAGCATACCAAGGGTGAATTTTCCTTGGATTTTTCAGTGGGTCTCATCACCCTATCCATTTGTTTGGAGAGTTGGACGAATTTATGATAGAAGGGCACATTTAGGGTTAGAAAGGGACAACTTTGCGAACAGATCTAGCCTTGACCACTTAGGAAATTCACCATACTTTCCAGCCACCTTATTGTACATAATTGAGCCGCAGATTACATGTGTTTTGGAGCCTTATCTGATGAGGGTGCATTACTAAGAAATCTACAGCCAAAAATGGGGTGCATTATAGCCAGAAAGTCTGGCAGATTTACAAAGGAAAGAACTTGATCTTGCCCAGATTTGGTGTGGAGTTAATAGTGGTATCTTGGAGCAACATTTCATCTATTTCTCTTGTATTTGGAGACACCTTCTGCCACATTCATTATTTTGTTATTTGTATTCCATATTGATCTACTATTGTTTGGAGGTTAGCCATCTTTAATAAATAAATTCAGATCTGAATTTGTGGCCATTTCGTGTGTTATTCCTACTTGTATGTTGTTGTTACTTGTCTATTTTTTCATATGAACAACCATTGGTTGCAAAACACTAAACAATAGAACATTAGCACACCATAAGAAGCCAAATCAACAAACTGTTTGACAAAATACCACAACCAGAAAACACAAACTTCAAATGTTCCAAACAAATCCACTTGGGAACATTACACTCTTGGGATGAAAAGCTCTAGAGGAGTTTGGGATTGGGTTCGGTGGTGAAACTATCCACCTAATCGATCGTAGAGGAGAGATCATTCATATTTCTTCATTGTGTTTCAATGGACTAAGTATTTCTTCATTTGGGAAGCTTGGTTTTTACTTTGTAATAGTCGATTTACTTGAGGAGGCTGAATCTATTTAACCAAGTGGGTGATTTTTTGTATTGGAGGACAAATCTTGGTATCATTGGATCGATTTAGTGTGTGAGCTGAGATATTTTCTTTGGTTGGGTCATATCTTGGGCCATGGTCGAGTTTAACTCATTGTTGGGCTGATTTTATCACTATTGGATCATTTCATTTATGTGTGGAAGTGTCATCTCTAAAGGGGTCGAGTTTTGATTAAAGGGGTGATTTTCCTAAGTTGGGCAGATTTTGTAGGTTGGGATTGTGATTGTTGCTAAGGGTGTATTGTTGAGACAAAAGTGCCATTACAACAGTTATCCTTTGTTATTATTCCTCTCTACACTCATATGAAATTGTTCCAACTACAACAAACAATTTCTGAAGTGAAATGTGAGTTATAGATTTGTGAGTTGTTGTAGTATCACTGCTTAGTTGGAAGTGATAATGAATAAGTTATTTTCTTCTATGTTTTCTCTGTTATATTAGGTGTAAGTTGTGGGTCTTTTATATACTTATTGTATTAAATGGAACTTTTGGTACACTTAAATCATTTGCAAACCACCCATAACATTTCAGAAATTCAACAGGTTTTTAGGCTTCAACATCTTATCTTATTTATGATTAGACAAGTGTGTTAGCACCTAACTATGATGTGGATTCAATGCCTTATCTTATTTATGACATTTATGATGATGCAGGCATGATTGTACCAAAATATGGCCGAGGTTGGGTACTTAAAAGGTTTCCATGGGATATTGATCTTTCTTCTCAAGAGCCATGCGTGGAGGATGACAACGAAGAGGTTGATTTGGTGGAAGAAAACAAATCAGAAATTTTGTATGAGGATGAGAGTCCACATGAGTCCCATCATTACATGGTATCATATATTGAGTTAGTTGGTGTTAATGGGGGTAGTGTTTTTTCAGATGAAAGTAAATCAGAAAATCACTTATGTGACCGCCCACACCATGTTGATGAAATTGAACAAAGGCCCTTAGCATTGCATGATTTGGAGGACCGAATATTGGTCACGAAGGATCAAATTGTACAAGTGTTGACAAGGGAATATGGTGCTCATAAGTTCATTGAATATTTTATTGGGAAAACCTAGATGGAGGAGAGACAAAAAGGGGTTGTGGGTGGATTCACTAATGCACAATTTCACATAATCAAAGAAACACTAAAGCAGATTAAATCAGATTATTTGCATGTGTTCATGGATAGGGACCTTGCTCTTAAGTTCGATGAAAACAAGGAAAGGGAGCTTGAGGAGCTTTGTTACCAGTTGAGTTTGGCACATTCTTCATCACTTACAATGGAGACTCCATCATCTTTGGCAGACGTGACACATGATGGCATGAGAGGCACTCATGATTTGAGGGAGGAGCCCCTTCTAACGATTCTGCACAAGGAGCATTCAGAGTCACAGGTGTTGCAGGAGAGATATGACGTAGAGGGTTTTGACTATGCTCATGTTTTGCATTGTGGGAATCTGAGAGGAACAAAGTTTGGTCACACAAGAAATATTCAAAATACTTGGAGTATAACACAATAATCCATGTAGGACTATAAATATAAAAGAACGTATAAATTACAGATTGATAATGAGATGGTTTACAATTGAGTATGGGGGTTGTTTATATACCCACACAGGGGTGCCCTTTCGATAAGAGATGTGTCATTTGATTAGGATGTCATGTCTCTTCATTATGTATTAATTAGTATTTGTTATTATTATTATTTATAATATCGTATGTATATTCATGTTATTTATGTTCATAACATTGTCCTCCCCTTAATAATGCTTTGTCCTCAAAGCATACTTATGGAAGACTTATCTCTTGCTCTGGCGTGTAATAGTATTTCATGATTCTTCATTCTTGAGTTAGTGATCATTGAGGACCTGAGACGGTGGGATCTTTTAATCGCTTAGCAGAAATGTTGAATTGTATAAGAATCTGCCCACCTTAATTTGATCTTCTGTAGAACTGAGTGTTTATATGGTTCTTGGAAAAAACTTGATGTATTTTGACTCCCATGATAGTTTCTACTTTGAGCACCACTTGTAGTGGAAGTAATATTCTTCGGCATGTCGGTTATTTGTTTATGTTGATACATTGATTGATTGAAGTATTGACTTTTGTGATTAGGATGTCAATAAGGCATCCTTGCAATTTGATATTTACTTCGTATACTTGTCATTTTTTCTTGATTAACTTTTGGAATTGAATCTTATTCATATCCCTCAATTGTCTCTACTTTGACATTTGAAAACCTCCTTACATCAGTTGGATTTGCATCCTTTTGAGTTGTAAGGTTGACTGGATTTGTATTAATTCCCTTATCCAGAATTGAGATTTTTACATCAAAAGGCTTCTTTAGTTTCATAGGTTCAGTCATTGTCTCTTTATCGACTATTGATGTTTTGTGATCTAGTTCTCCTTTTAAAGACTTCTTATCATGCTTAAGTTTTTTAATTTGTGTTAGTAATTCATGATTATGTTGTTTTAAACATAAAAACTCTTCTTTATCTGCTGACTTGTCGTCTTTATTCTTTTAGTCTAGATTCTCCTTTCTTTCATCTTTTAAGATTTTAATTTGTTCTAGTAACTTCTAATTAAGGTTCCTTAGGCAAGAGCTTTCTTCCTCTTTTTCGATTAATTTCTCTTTGAGACTTTGATTCTCTTGTTCCAACTTTTGAAAACATTGCTTCTTCTCTTTGGATTTCATAATTTTTGCAAGTAGATTATGATTATGATTTCTTAGGTGAGTAATATCTTTGTCTTTTTCAATGATGATCTTGTCACATTCTTTCTATCGATCCTGCAACTTTTGTATTGACTTTTGGTTATCTTGAAGGATAACTTTTGATACGTCTTTCAGGTCTTCTAATGATGGAGCTTCTGAAACTGACTTCATTGTAACATCATGTAATGTGATTTTCTTTTTTTTATAAGAAAATGTCAAAAAGTTTCTCCTTGTGTTGAAAATAAAAGTACCCAGTGTATTTACCCAAGTTGACCCTAGAATTATATCAACATTGTCTTGAAACATTGATACCACATTGAATTGAGCTATGAACTTGTAATTACCAATAGATAGTTGTAGCTTCTTAATTTCATATTTCTCATTAGAAAGACACGTGTCATTTTTAATTATATTTGGTCTTAAAACCATTAATTGGTGTTGGTGCAATTATATGTATAATATATTACCAAACATAAATTATCGACCGAGATTCCTAATCAACAGAGTTGTTACACTATGTGTACTGGCAACAAGTGGTTTAACTATGTCTGATGAGTATAGCTTAAATAATAAACACTCAAAAGCAATACTTTGTTTCACAATCTTCAAACAATATTCTTCTCGCAATTTAAAAATCAGAAAGAAAAACTCATAAAAAAAATCTCAACAAGCATGTGATTTAAAGGCTCTTGCACAGGTAATGAATCTGTTCATTTATAGTCTCTTGAAAGGGAAATATGAAGAACTTTGACTCTGTTTCATGTAGTAACTAATCTAGCAACAATCTGTAATTAACACTGCACGTTCTTAAAAGAAAGATCAATCAATCCTAGAAGAAATACTAGGTGTAGTAAGATACTCCATTATAGGTTCATGTAGGGTGAGAGATGGAGATTTTGACTGTTACTATATTTGCAAAATATAACCTAATCAATTTTGGAAGAAACTCTAGGTGTAGTGAGATACTCCATTAAAGGTTTGTGTAGGGTGAGAGATGGAGATCTCAATTGTTCATGGATTTGGAAATGAGAAACAAACATTAAAGCATTAAATCTAACAAATGGTTGTCTACACACACACAAAAAAAAAAATAGTAGATACTTACTGAGAAATCTATATTGCATTCAGAATCACCACAAATCTATATTACGTTTTGTCAATCGTTTTACTGAAACAAAACAGGAATAAAATGAGATATTACAATCAGAACACAGAATCATTTTATCTACACACAAACCAAAATTATATTTACACAAAATATACAAGGAATCTTACCTTGGTTGGGTCGGTGGGCCCTTGTCATACCAACAAGGTAGCTTTAAAAGAAACTTATAGAATGAAGGATTTGATCACACACATAAATTCTATTAGTTGTAATTCATATCATTACTTCAATAACAAGTGTACAATCAATAGTTTTCTCAAGAATCAAATCTACATCAAAACAATTCATCTCCCTTCCTTAGACCTATGAAGTCTTATTTATACATAAAATCCATGAAGAAATGGATGAAACTGAATCCCTAAACTATGAAAACAATTTTTACATATTTAGGACAAATCTTCAAAAATATGGGTTTTATTGCAATTTGGGCATATTCGAGTTGAAAATCCACCCATAACTCTTAAGTCGTTTTGAATTTTGAAATTTTTTATGTGCTTTACTAAATTTTCCATATTCTAGACAAAACCCATATCGTATGATTTCTAGATCTGATACCATCTACACAGAAATCAAGGTGCAAGTTGGCAATTTGAGATTTTTACTATTTTTTGTAGAATCATTCCCCCTGAGCTGTGTAGATTTTCTAAGGTCCTATGAGGCTGTCATCTAGGTCTTTCTTTGACCTCAAGATGGTTCTAAGTTTCAATCTCTGTGACTATCCTTTACTGTTATTTAAGGACAACAAACAGTTAAGTACTTTATGCTCACAATTTTGATGGTTAAGTGTCCTTTTGAGGTGCCTTGATACAATAGCAGCTTGTCTCAAGCTGCAACACAAGTCCAAGAGTGAAAGATGCGCCCAATCATGGTGCGCCCTCCTCAAGTGTTTCTTTATCCACTGAAATGAAGCACCCTTGTTCCCTCGAACTCTGATGGAGAAACCCTTGCACCACAATGTGCTCTTATGTGTTGCCTCTCCACTGAAACAATCCTCAAAGCAATCTGATCACTGCAAGACCTCCCTGCTATAGGTGCGCGCTCTTCCAAGCAATAACAACCACCACAAATAAGTTGGTCCTTAAGCCTTCATGAGCCCTCCATGAAAGGAGGTGCCCAAGCTCTCCTCTCCCAATGCTTCCATTCGCATCCTCTTTCCCTTCTCCAAACTCTCTTGGTGACATACAAGTGAATAAGCCTCTCCTTGCCCTATGCGCCCCTCTTAAGGAAACATAAGGAAACCTAAAAGTTTAGTGGATGAGATCATCTTGTCTCATCTCTAATCAATGGTTGAGATCTCTCCAATAGAATCTCAACTCAAAACCCACTTTACTTAAGTTCTCATAGTTTCTCTTTATGTCCCTCAATTCACCCACAAAGTGAATTAATAGTCATTTTAGGCTAAAATGACTAAATTTCACTTTTGACTTAAATCTTCTAAGTCAAAGTGAAATTAGAGATAAAGTACATGGTACATGGTACGAAGTATTTCCCACTTGTGTTTAGAGGCTCACAAACGCAAGGGGACCACTTTCCAAGGTACCCAAATTTCAACACTCCCTCTTACCGAGGAAAGTGTCATTCACCCCCAATCTCATCCTTGTAGTAGACATGGTTTCCTACTGGCAAATACTCTGTGAGTATGGTTGTACCCTGATCAATGAAAGTAGTCTCTGACACAGATCTTCTCAATCTGTGTGATCTATAGATGGAGTGCATCTCCACCTATCCAAGATCACCTATATCATGGTATCAAACCAAAGATCTCAACCTTGGTCTCCCACCAAGGATTTCTATCTCCTGGCATCTCGCCAACGGTCACTACTCTTGGCATGTCACCAAGAGTCACTCTCTTGGTATCTCACCAAGAGTACCTAGATCTCGACATCTCACCAAGATCCTCAACTTGGCCTCTCTCCAAGTGACTTCCACGTGAGGTGGACCCTAAACCTGATCTACCCGTCTCTATAGCCAAGTGAGGCTCAAGCCTCTGTGGTTCCCTGCTACTTCTCCTCATCAATCTCTAATTCTCTGAAACCCTTGCACCAACCCTTTGTCTCGACAACTTTGAAACTGAAGTTGTCCTGGGTGGACCAGTCACCTTTGATGATGGTGTCCATGAAAATTGAGTTCGAGCTCCCTTTGAATCACTACTATGATTCAATAGGTCCTCCTCAACTCTATCTCCCCACCTGACGTTGGATGGTGTAACAACTGACAAGGAACTGACGAACGCACACTCCCTCTCATACTGTGTATCGAACTCAAGCTCCTCTATTGTTGTTGTTGAATCATCATGTTGTTTCTTCTTTTTCTTGCGACAATGTCCTGCATAGTGATTCATCTCTCTATAAGCAAAGCATCTCATTTTCCTCATGTCTCTCTTATGCCCACCACTATTCTCTCCTTGTGGTGGGGGCCCAAACTTGGGACCCTGTCGACCTCCCTTGTCGATATTATTCTTTCCCTTTGTCCAAAGAGCAAGATCCTCATCACCTTGCAATGTCTTCTATTGTCTAGAATTCTCTGATATAAGTTAGTCTCCTCTTGAACAAAATAATCCCACATCCTCTCCCAAGTGGACATGATCTCCCTGGAAACAATGCCATGAACAAATGGACCCCATGATTTGGTGAAGTTGTTTAAGGTTGTCCTCACCATAGAATTTGGGTCCACTACCTCTCCAACAGTTCCAATATCGTCTCTGATATGGGTGTATCGTCCAAGGAAAGAAGTAACCGACTCATCCTGGAGCATACAAATGCCCCTGAGTCGATCATACAGAACCATCTTTCGGTTCTGGTTAGAGCTATGGTAAAGCTTGCATAGAGATGCCCACATCTCAAATGCATAGGCTTTCCCAGTCAAGTGGGGAATGATGTGATCTCTCACCTCATCACAAATAGTCATTTTCTCCTTGTTGTTCTTCTTCCTGAACTCTGCCACCATGACAGGAGCAGTGACAAGAGGAACAACAATGGGAGCCTCAACTATATCCCATAGTTCGAGTTCTTTTAAGATGAAAATGATCTGGGTCTTCCAAGGGGACTAGATGCTAGCTCTATCTAGTCTATCCTCTTCCCCCATCTGGGACACTGACATGGTTGTCCAATAAAGCTCACATTGATGCTAAAACAACACAATAGTACTGCCTCACTTCTGTCAACACAAGTGTGAAAAGAGGGAGTAACACCACAACCTCACTCCTAGCAAATAGGTGTGAAAAGAGGTTGTAAAATATAGCCTCACTCCTGTCCACACAGGTGTGAAAATAGGTTGTCCAAATCAACCTCACTCCTATCCAAATAGGTGTGAAAAGAGGCTGAAAACATAAGTCCAAAACAGTCCTACAGGTTGTCCAACAAATCTGCCTAGAAGTTGTCCACAAACACTGCCAACAAGCTGTCCAAAAATATGCTAACAAGTTGTCCCAAAACTGCCCTGAACTGTCCAACAAAACTGTCCACTCAATGCTCAAAAGTCAGCAAGTCTAAGACACCATTGGCTTTGATACCATGTAGATTTTTTGAGGTCCTATGAGGCTTTCATCTAGGTTTTTCTTTGACCTCAATATGGCTATAAGTTTCAATCTTTGTGACTGTCCTTTGTTGTTTTTTAAGGACAACAAACAGTCAAGTACTTTTTGCTCATAGTTTTGATGGTTAAATGTCCTTTTGAGGTGCCCTGATACAATAGTATCTTGTCTCAAGCTGCAACACAAGTCCAAGAGTGAACGATGTGCCCAAGCATGGTGCACCCTCCTCAAATGTTGCTCTATTCACTTAAATGAAGTGCCCTTGCTCCCTGAAGCTCTAATGGATAAACCCTTGCACCACAATGTGCTCTTGTGTGTTGCCTCTCCACTGAAATAATCCTCAAAGCAATTTGACCACTGCAAGACCTCCTTACTATAGGTGTTCCCTCCTCCAAGCAAGAAAAACCACCACAAATAAGTTGGGCCCTAAGCATTCATGAGCCCTCCATGAAAGGAGGCACCCAAGCTCTCCTCTTCCAATGCTTCCATTCTCATCCTCTTTCCCTTATCCAAACTCTCTTGGTGAACATACAAGTGAATAAACCTCTCATTGCCCTATGCGCCCCTCTTAAGGAAACATAAGGAAACCTAAAAGTTGGGTGGATGAGATCATCTCATCCCATATCTAATCAATGGTTGAGATCTTTACAAAAGAATATCAACTCAAAACCCACTTTACTTAAGTTTCCATAGTTTCTCTTTATGTCCCTTAATTCACCCACAAGGAGAATTAATAGTCATTTTAGGTTAAAATGACCAAATTTCACTTTTGACTTAAATCTCCTAAATCAAAGTGAAATTAGACATAAAGTACATGGTACATGGTACAAAGTATTTCGCACTTGTGTTTAGAGGCTCACAAACACAAGGGGACCACTTTCCAAGGTACCCAAATCTCAACAAGCTGGAGGTCCATGTCCCCACGTGCGAGCTGGGTGAATTTTGACTCATGTGTCCGCATGTCGACGTCGTTCTGGACAAAACCCATGTACCCAATTTTCCTCTAGAAGCATTCCAAATTTTTGAACTATATTTGGTATCGGAATAACACAGAAATAGGTACCGTACGAGCACAACATTGGTACCAATCGAGCACATAAATAGGTATCGGATGAATGCCGAAACATGTACTGGATTTGTAGGAGTTGTGTCATAAGGTCTGTTTGGATCAATCAAAGTAATTAGAGAGCATTTAACATCAATTATTCAATTCCAATTATTAGGAAATCTCATAAATCATGACTTAAACATAGGTTATCTCATATATACAGAAGAATGGCTAAAAGACATGCTTTTGAATAAAATAGGCAAATGGTGAATATGTCTAAGGTAAAATTGGTCAAGATAGAGGACAAGATAAGGTAATTGGAGGCATAAAAAATGAGACCCAACAAGACTCAACAGTTGGTTCGTCAGGCCAACATTAATATAATTTTTCCTAGCGAGCAAATAGTTATGTTGATATTCTTTCTTTAAATAATCTCATTAACTTCTAATAAAAAATCCACATATTTTTTTATAAGTATGAGGAAATCTTCATTGTTTTTTTACCAAAAAAAAAACTCTATTTTATATAAATATATGTTGAACCTTTAAATATAATAATATACATCACTTTTATTCACCTTCTCAATATAAGTTTCTTCTTTCTCACTTAACAAATTGAAAAAGTATTTCAATAATTTATTGCACTTTAATATGGTACTTTTATGTTCCTGAGGTGTAGGACAGTCGGTGATGGAGTGTGTTGTTAAGCCACTCCGTGTTGAAAAGTCACCGGTTCGAAACCTGCGGGGACAAAAAAATCCAACCATGTTAAGAGTTGGTGTGGCTCAGGCCGGGTGCGATCCCCGGGTGATTTTGACGGCTTAGATGCCCCTGAGTCGTGGTTTCTCAAGCCAAAGGTTAATCCAGATGCCAAGAAGGTTCAGACCAATTAACAAACAAAAAAAAAATATGGTACTTTTATATTTATTTTAATCACTTTCTTTTTTTATTAAAAAAATGCCTTATATATAGCCTGAGTGGTCCTAATGGTTAAGAAAATGTGTTTCCTCTTAAGAA
>JZKD02S1951735.1:34699-46348 GCA_000966675.3 Picea glauca
TCAATAATTTATTGCACTTTAATATGGTACTTTTATGTTCCTGAGGTGTAGGACAGTCGGTGATGGAGTGTGTTGTTAAGCCACTCCGTGTTGAAAAGTCACCGGTTCGAAACCTTCGGGGACAAAAAAATCAAACCATGTTAAGAGTTGGTGTGGCTCAGGCCGGGTGCGAGCCCCGGGTGATTTTGACGGCTTAGATGCCCCTGAGGTGTGGTTTCGCAAGCCAAAGGTTAATCCAGATGCCAAGAAGGTTCAGACCAATTAACAAACAAAAAAAAAATATGTTACTTTTATATTTATTTTAATCACTTTCTTTTTTTATTAAAAAAATGCCTTATATATAGCCTGAGTGGTCCTAATGGTTAAGAAAATGTGTTTCCTCTTAAGAAGTCACAAGTTCAAATCCAGAGGGAGGTAAATCGCTAGGCGGAGGAGGGTCCCTTGTCCCACAAACAAGGGGGTCTCATACACCAATTTGGTGTGGCTTGGTCGTGACCTTAAAAATAGATTATTATTATTATTATTATTATATTGGAGCTATTGATTTTTTTTTTCACTAATTGATTGAATTATTTTTTTCCTCCAAGTTATTTTGTTATTAGTCCCTGCCGTAGCCATAGAGGGACTATAGTGATCGATAAATCATTGACTTCATATTACTTTGTCCTTTGACCTGAAATACTTGCACAATACCTATTGTTGGAGCTATGGAAATAAAAGCATATATTTTTATATAATAAAAAGTAAAATATATGTACTGATCTGATTGGATAAGAGATTGGAGGTCTTATTGACAGCTTTACTATTCCCAATGTACTATATGGCAACATATCCAAAAAAATTCTCGTAGTCAACATGTTTTAATCATATATTTTTCCTGTATCTTGCTTCAAGGTTGATTAATGCTAGCATTAGTTCGAATGTTTGTATTAGCATTTTCTGCTATCTGAATATTCTGCAAATTTTGATATGTAATAAGCATATTGAAAAGTTTTGATATCCAAGCTTTGTAGTGATTGAGAATTCCAAAGTTTATAGCATCTTTGGCGGATGTATATTTCTTGAAATGTATTGACACTTATTCTGAGATGCGTCAATAGGACTGACTGCGTAAATGTTCACATGACGCGACGTTCTGCAACACCCCTGACAGCTTAAATGTTTGCATTCCGCGAGGTGCGTAGACAGCCTGAGAGTCTTAAATGTTTATGTAAATACGGTTTTTGGAGTACATTTTTCCACGAAATTTTCTATACAATTACAGTGAATTTGCACTTGATTGTCTACCGCCAGTTCAATAGCCATTGTATGTTTCGTCCTTGTTTTTCCATTGAAGCTACATACATTGTTTACTGGTTCAGTGACTGCTTCTTCACTGGTTTGTCGGTTGCTTCCATTGTATGCTTCATCATAATAATCGTTGAGGCTACATATATTGTTTACTAGTTCAGTGAGTGGTTCTTGTTCGTTGGTTTCTCAGTTGCTGCTTCTTATTGTTTCGTTGGTGATTCGAATTGTTCTTCTTCATTTCATCGTTTCGGAGTAAGTTTCGATGGTGTGGTTTCATTTTGTATTTCTTGTTTTCTTTTTAGTTTGCAGTTTGCAAGTAAGAATGTTTGCTTATTTGTAGTCGCATGTTTCTTGTGTATTTCCAGTTCCTTTTCTGCTTGGATTGCAGTTTCGTAATCATTGGAGATACATATGTTGTTCATTGGCTCGGTGGTTCTTGTTGGTTCGTTGGTTCCCGAGTTGTTGGTTATGTTTGTTTGGCTGGGGTTTGCACTTTGGGGTGCTGGGGATGCAGTTTGGCCTCTTCGTGCTTTCTCGCTGGTTTGGTCCTTGCTGGTTTATTTTCTTTGATTCGGCCTTGTAGGGTTTGGGTGCAGCGGCGGTGGTTGGAGTTTTTTGTTTTTTTTTAGGATTGTTATTGTTTTGTTTGGGGCGCTTTACGGTGTTCAGCCCCTACACCCACCAGTGGATATGAAGTTGTTTTATTTGCCATGTCTGTCGGAGTCGAGATCTGTTATTCTATGAAATTTTCCTGGCGTTGCAGTCTTGCCATGAAAGAAAATAGTTTCATGCAAAATTGTTCGAGGATTACATGTGAAGTTACAATACCCGTTGTTTTTTTGTTGGAATAAAGCATATGTATGTAGGGTACATTTATAAACCATGTATGGTCAAATGTGTGGATATGACATGACGTGTCCTTTCTCCTCTACATAGACTGGTGTGCGCAGGATGCAATTTGTGTTGTTCTTGACATATGATATGTGCAACAAAAATTATACAAGATTATATTTTCATGTCTAGAAGCATGTGTGGGTAATTAGCCACGGAAAACTGAGAACTTATATCATAGGCACAACAGTCTGTGTAGAGGATAAAGAACATGGCTAGAGGGAATATGTGGATAAATTCCCACGGAAAAGAAGAAATTATTTAGCTGTGGTCATGCAGTTGCGTGATATTTTGTGCCTTGTAATATATTTTGGCTAGGGAAAAAAATTATACGCATTTACAGCCATGGATAGAGAAGCGCAAAGGTTCATGTTTCTTCCTTTGTAGACTGCTCGTTGAGTCAGTTTTTCTTTATGTACATATTGCTTGTTCTTCGTTGAATATCAATTTCCATTTATGTTCATTAAATTTTGTGGGTTCCCAAATTGAAACAAACAGAGTGGCTGGAGAAAAGGAGAGAGTCTCGACTGCATCGGCTGAAGAGGATATAGAAAGGTGCATGCTCGTACTGTTGTTTCATATTGCGTTGTTTTGTATTTCATTTATGTTTTGGATATGTGTTAATCTAGTTGCGTGCCTTCCTACATGGTAAGTTTTCTTGGTTGCATACGTTTATTCCTACATACTAAGATAGTGCATGTCCATCATGTTTGCGCTGCATTGCTGCATTTAAACAAACAAAATGGCTGGACAGGACGAAGGACTCTTTGGCAGGTAAATAAACCTGTTTCTTTTTGTTTTACATGTCTGTTTTCAAACTAACTTGTCTTCTTGTCGATTGCATCTTCCACGTTGTTGCCTTGGAAAAAACAGGTTGCTTGGACAGGGAGATGAATTCTTCTGTGCAACAACAGAGAGTTCTGTGGTACAATATTCTAAAAGGTATACCAAGTGTGTCGGCAAATTAAAGATACAAACCGGGTGGGGACATATAATATAGAATGCATATATTTGCTTAGTCTTGATGTCCATCTTCAAATGCTTGCATCAAAAAAAGTTGGACTAGTGACACGGCCATGAGCAGTCAGTCATCTTAGACATCAGCGGACTAACAAGGACAAAGGTAAAGATGCATGTGCTCTGCTCTTACTATGTTTACTAGACAAATTTATCGGGCTATATATTCATCTATGGCATGGCGAATATGTTGATGCCATCTGCAGTACATGGTTTGCAGCTTGCAAGAAATATCAACAAGTACGAGCGAGATGCCAAACCTGTTGTATGTTCCGTAGACTAAGAGGTGTTGTTACGAAAATATGGCTCCATAGTTCATCAAAAGTATGTGTGTACTTGTAGCACACTACCATTCACTTTAGTTTTCTTGTTCAAAAATGTCTTCAGGTCTAGAGTTATGACATCCAAAGTACTGTCAATAGAGGCCTTGAACAGCCGCCAAACTGGATAGGTGTTCGTCGGGGACATAATGGTTGTCTATACCACCTACTTGGACAAGGCAAACAAAAGTAGACCCATTATGTGTGTTGATATGACAGACAAAGACGCCATGATGATAGTCACACTGATTGTTCCTCCACAACTTGTCAAGAAACATGCAGAAAAGATATTGCCGCGTAATGGGATATCCATTACAAATTTTAATATATTGCCAAAAATAGTATATGACCGTGGTGATTGCGATAATTATTTCGGTTAACAAAACAAGCATTGTGAAAAAAAATCCTCCTATTTGCTCAGAATACCGCTTCCTCTCGGACTCGACTATTAGGCAACTTGCACAGAGCATTGATATTTACCCAATGGGAACGATTGGGGTTGTTGTCACACTGGCCAGGAAATTCGGGTCGCAACACATTCTCCATATAAATGATGGAGAGTCAGACAACGACAAGGCAATGGTACCTCTTTTCATATTCAATTTTGTTGTTTACTTTCACTTATGCATGTATGTCGAATAAGTTACACAAATATTACACTGTTCCATGTTGCAGCTACAATTTTTCGATACGTATTCAGATTTGTTTTCATCAATGGAACAACAATTGCATAGAGGGAAGATTCCACTTATGTTGTTCAAAAATATAACAAAAAAGAAGGATGTTAGAGAAACGATCTTTCAGACAACCCAGTCAATGTTTGTAACAGAGTTGCGAGCAGATACAGTAAAGGATCTGGAGAAGCTAGCTAGCTCTACAATTGTTGTACGTATACATTTACAAAATCATCCTCGCTTTGCTTATAGAAATAGCCTTCAACAAATTTCTACAGTTGTTAATTTTTTTTTTTGTTTTAAAGGGAAGGGTGGGATGCAGTTGTGTATTATATTGTTCAATGTATTAATTCATTTTCTCGCATTCCCAGGTTGAAGGTCTTTTAGTTACCGCCAATGTGTACTCGACCCCCTTTGAGCCTGTTTGTGCAAAATGCCATTCTGTTGCCTCTGCCTCTGCTTTGATAACTGATGATACAATTGATTGTCTGCGATGAGGTGAAAATTTTCCATATATTTATGGACATTGCCTCAGTGGTGTTATTCGAACCATGGGCAACACAACCGTGCACTGTACGATCAGGCAGCCGCTGTTACAAAATGTGCTTCCTGATTTGGCATAGTTGTCGTATGAAACATATCTACAGAAAAAGGCAAGCAGTGTCTACATGCTGCGGCAGCTTCGGATACAAAGCAAATTCACCTTAAATGAGGACAATGCAATTTTGCATATCGGCTGAAAAGGGGGAAAAAATAATTATATGAAACTTTGAGAGGAAACGAAAATACCTCATGTCTCTCTGTAATATTTGTTCAACATCCAAATGAAAGTTCGTTTCAACAGAAACAAATGCGGCAACGTCTTTTCTTTGTATATCAAATTGTTTGGTGCAAAGGTCGATGGGTTCTGCTCTATGGAACCTTCTGGGAACTTTCTTGTGGACTGTTTAAAGTATGGTTGGTTCTTGGTTATCTGCTTTGTCTATCTGCTTTGTATACCCTGGAACTCCAGATGTTCTTTGGAGGACACCAAATAGTATAATTGTTTTTTTTAGCCAGTTGGGACACAGATCCGCCTGGTAATTTCTATGGCACTGTGACGCAACTATATTGTCACTTGCTTTAGCAGATTTCCTTGATCAATGAACTTGGTCAAACTATTGTTCTGAAATAATTTGAAATCAACGAATATATAGTGTCCAAACTACAACTGTCCTCACATACAAACAAGAGACTCTTAAAATACAAATCGGTCATTGTTTTCGCATTTTTTCTTATTCGATGAAGTTAGTCAGATTAATATCCTGGAATAATTTGAAATCAATGAATATTTAGTGTGCGGAATGCAATTGTGCTATCATATGAACAACAGGCCCTTAAAATTCAAATCGGTCCTTGTTATGCTTACGGTTATAGAATTTAAAAAAAAAAATATTTTCTTTCCTTGATTCTTTCAAGAATAAGCGATTTAACATCCTTTAATAATTTAATGCGACAGCTCTGAAGTCCATCTGTCAATCTGTATATGGCGGATCTCCAAACTCTATTCGGAGGACAAGGAACAATGAAACTGCAATGTTTCCCCAGGCAGCGCACATGTTCTTTTGTCAATTTGTATATTGCGGAGTTGTGGGTATCTTTTGTACAGCACGGAACAATAAAGTCCCAATTTTTAGCCCACGAGCCCAAACAAAAGAGGCCCATTTTTCAGCCCGCCAGCCCCACAGTCCCCGATCAAAAAAAATCTTTAAATATAAAATACATACAGAATTGTTACAGGACAATAAAAATGCAATGTTCAACGAACCAGCCCGAGTCCTCTTGTCAATTTGTATATGGAGGATGTCTGGATGCTATTTGTAGCAAAGGGAACAATGAAGACTCTATTTTCGGCCCGCCAGGCCGTCAACCCGCCATCCAAAAACTGCCTAAAAGTGCAATGTTCAGGCAACCAGCCTAAGTCCTCCTGTCAATTTGTATATTATAGAATCCTGGGTGGTATATGTAGGAGAGGGAATAATAGAGACTCTATTTTTGACCCACTAGGCCGCCAACCCGCGATCCAAAAACTGCCCAAGTATGGAATGAGGAATCTGCATATGTTTTATAAAATCTCATTACATAGTTAATATAGAGACTATTTCGTCAATTCCGCTTGTCAATTTATATATCACGGAAGTGAAGATGCTATTTGTAGAACACAGAACAATAGATACTTAATTTTAAGCCTGCCAGATCACAAATCCGCGATCCAAAAAGTGCTCATGTATGGAATGAGGGATTCGCATATGTTCTAGAACAATGTGTTTGTACAACGGGGAACAATAGAGGCCCAATTTCCAACCCGCCGACCCCAGAGCCCCCGATAGAAAAAAATCGATAATTATGAAATTGATATGGAATCGCTACGGGGCAATAAAATTCCAATGTTCAATGAAGCAACCCGAGTTCACTTGTGAGTATGCAATGAGGGTTTTGCATACTTAATTTTCAGCCCGCCTGGCCGTGAACCTGCTATCCAAAAAATGTCCATCTATGGAATGAGGGATCCGCATATGTTCTAGAACAATACAAATGTACTATTCATCCAAGCAGCCTGCAACTCCTCCTATCAATTTGTATGTCATGGAAATCTGGGTGCTATTTGTAGGAGACGGAACAATAGACACTATTTTCAGCCGGCTAGGCTACAAACCCACGATCCAAAAACTGCCTAAGTATGGAATGAGGAATCTGCATATGCTATATAAAATCTCATTCCATACTTTATATAGAGGCTATGTCCACAAGCCGGTGTGTAAATTTGTATATCGCGGAAGTGCAAGTGCTATTTGTAGAACATGGAACAATAGATACTTAATTTTCAGCCTGTCAGGCCGCCAACCCGCAATCCAAAAAGTGCCCAAGTATGGAATGAGGACTCCGCATATGTTCTACAACAACACAAATGCAAAGTTCAGCCAAGCAACCCGTAGGTCCGCATATGTTGTAGAACAATGTATTTGTATAGCGCGGAACAATAGAGGCCCAATTTCCAGCCCTCCAGCCCTAGAGCCCCCGATTAAAAAAATCCCTAACTATGAAATTGATACGGGATCGCAACGGCACAATAAAAGTCCAATGTTTAGCGAAGCAACCCGAGTCCACTTGTCAATTAATATGCAATTAGTGATTCACATATGTTGTATAAAATCTCATTCCATACTTTATATACAGACTTTGTCCCCAGGTCCACGTGTCAATTTGTATATCGCGGAAGTGTGGGTGTTATTTGTAAGATACAGAACAATAGATACTTAATTTTTAGCCCGCCAGGTCATGAACCCGTGATCCAAAAAGTGCCCAAGTATGGAATGAGGGATCCGCATATCTTCTAGAAAAATACAAATGCAATGTTCAGCCAAGCAGTCTGTAGCGACTCGTGTCAATTTATATGTCGCGGATAGCTCTAGAGCCCCCGATAAAAAAAAATCGCTAACTATGAAATTGATACGGGATCACAACAGGACAATAAAAGTCCAATGTTCAGCGATGCAGCCCGAGTCCACCTGTCAATTTGTATATCGCTGAAGTCTGGATTCTATTTGTAGGCGACGAAACAATAGACTGTTTTCGGTGCGCCAGGCCACCAACGCGTGCTCCAAAAACTGTCTGAGTATGCGATTAGTGATCCACATATGCTATGTAAAATATCATTCCATATTTTATATACAGATTATGTACACAGGTCCACGTGTCAATTTGTATATAGCAGAAGTGTGGGTGCTATTTGTAGGATATGGAACAATAGGTACTTAATTTTCATCCCGCCCGCCTGCGAACCCGAGATCCAAAAAAGTGCCCAAGTATGGAATGAGGGATGCACGTATATTCTAGAAAAAACAAATGCAATGTTCAACCAAGCAGCCTGTGGCGACTCGTGTCAATTTGTATGTCACGAAAATCTTGGTGCTATTTGTAGGATAGGGAACAATAGAGACTCTTTTTTCGACCCGCCATACTGCAAATCCGCGATCAAAAAACTGCCTAAATATGGAAATAGGGATCCACATATGCTCTATAAAATCTCATATCGATACTTTATATAGAGACTCATCTCCGCAACTCTTGCCGTCAATTTGTATATCATAGAAATCTAGGTGCTATTTGTAGGAGATGGAACAATAAAGACTCTATTTTTGGCCTGCCAAGCCACGAATCCAGGATCCAAAAACTGCGTAAGTATGGAATGAGGAAACTGCATATGCTGTATAAAATCTCATTCCATACTTTATATAGAGACTATGTCCAGAAACCTGCTTGTAAATTTGTATATTGCGGAAGTGTAGGTGTTATTTGTAGGACATGAAACAATAGATACTTAATTTTCAGCCCACCAAGTCGCGAACCCGCGATCCAAAAAGTGACCAAGTATGGAATGATGAATCTGCATATGTTCTAAAACAATACAAATACAATGTTGAGCCAAGCAACCCATAGGTCCTCTTGTCAATTTGTATATCGTGAAAATGTGGTTGTTATTTGTAGTACAGGGAACGAAGAATCCGCATATGTTCTAGAACAGTGCAAATGCAATGTTCATCCAAGCAACCTGTAGGTCGTGCTATCAATTTGTATCTCACGGAAATCTGCGTGCTATTTGTAGGACACAGAACAATATTCAGTATTTTTTCAGCCCACCAGGCTGCGAACCCGCGATAAAAAAAGTGCCTAAGTATGGAATAAGTGATCCGCATATGCTATATAAAATCTCATGTCTATACTTTATATATAACCTCATCTCCGCAACTCCCGCTGTCAATTTGTATATCGTGGAACTGTGGGTGTTATTTGTAGGGCATGAAACAATGGATACTCAATTTTCAGCCCGCCAGGCCGCGAACACGCGAAACAAAAAGTGCCCAAGTATGGAATCACGGATTCGGATATGTTCTATACAATATGATGTCCATACTTTATAAAAGTACATGTTTAACCAACCAACCCGCAACTTTGCCTATCATTTTGTATCTCGCTGAAGTGTAGGTGCTATTTGTAGGACACAGAACAATAGAGGCTCAATTTTCATCCCGCCAAGTAGAGAACCATCAGGCCTTCACGTCTCTTGGGTATATATTCTTTCGTTTTTCTTTTGTAACCTGCCTGACCGCTTTCCATATGAAATAATTAAGCTTTAATTCTAGTAGCCATCCTGCAACAACCGTTACAGTTGTCATTAATGTCCGGAATTTCGAAGAAGATTTGTCATTAGTACGAATTAAACTAAGATTTTCACACAAGCATGTTATCCTTTCTAAGTATTCATTTCAAAGGCGACACAATCTTTTTTTTTGTCCGTCGACGGGTTGGTGCTTTTAAGAAATTTCTTATTCTTAATGTCTTTTCGCTGTCACCGCCACCTTCGCATTTTTTTCTAATTGTGCAATTAGTGAGTTGTGATGGTCACAACTCATTTTTCACGAACCTTGGAAATTTTCATTGATTAGTGAAAGGCTTGAGGAGATATTCCATTGATACGCATTAAACCAGACTTTGTGGAGGCTTATATTATCCCTCCCCGATTTTCATTTGAAACGTCGTCTCGAGGAAACAAAAATTCTTAATAACTTGTGGCGGCATTTCTCTCCACACACAGTGAACACATTGGGGCATAATGGCCATAGGTTCCACTATTCCAGGGCATATTCTTACTATTCATCTCTCTCCAGCCACGAGAAAAAAATGAGATGGTCCCTTGGTACATCGAGAGATATATTTGAAGCCAAAAAAATCGATGCCAACCTTGGCTACTCAAAGAACCTGCCCACTTGCAGTCATGCCTATCGCAGAACTTTATGCCATGATTTCCAAGCCAGAAGAAGATGAGATGATGGATGATGATACGCCAATGGATGATGGCAATGCAGAAAATATTCCCACTCCTGGGCCCAAATTGAAATCAACCATAACGAACAGACCTTCCTGGCTTGGTGATCGCAGTCATGACAACACCAAAAGGAGTTTCAGAAAAAAACAAAAAACAAACAGTGAACGCAACAGCCACTTTGCACTGCCAAATTAGGAATTCCGGAGTTCAAAATTAGTCTGTTCTAGGAAAAAGAGTTTGACTGTAATGCAATCATATGTTGATGCTTCCAGAGATATATTTCAAGCCAAAAAAATATTGTTTAACATTTTCGGGTATCAGGTGCAAAACTTTTGCTATTGCAATGCATTTTCCTACTAGTCATCTCCTTCTGCCTAGAATGGACTAATTTCGGCCTCTGTAATTGCACGTGCAAAATGTACTACTGAATTTTTTTCGACTATGAAGAGTTGATTTCAACTAAGGGCTATTCCACTTTCCCTGCAACCATTTTCGTCTTCTTCCTCAAGCAAAGCTTCTGGAAAATATCAATTTCAGCAGAGGATGATTAATTGAGGAGAAAACTCCAAGGATCTTGCATACTGCATAACTCATGCCTATGTTTGTTGCAGATACCTTCAATGTTCTCAACCGAAAAACTGGATCCAATTTCTAAGCATAGATGTACAGTACTCAGTACTTTTCTTATTTTTTTAAATGGATTTGCTATTACGAAATTTTGGCCTTGGACTCTTCATCTCTGCCACTTTTTTTGGTTTCACGCATGTTCTAATTGGCATAATTCAGTGTTCTCGTACTTCTTCGATCTTCTGTTTACTAATACCAATGTAAAATGTTCTAGCAAAATTTTTCTTCTTGTTTCTAGAGATGCAAGTATTAAGTTTTAATGCTAATTAGTACAAAACAAAGTTCACTACTTCAGTTGGTATGTTACAGTCGTGGAATAATGTATCAAGAACATAACTGCACACGCACGTTGCAATAAAATGTAATCTTCAACAAAAAATTTCCTGATAACTAGTAGATCATGATTTTGCAACAATGGGGCTTCTTTGAAACCAATTTGCACTTATGAAAAATGGCTTCCGCCTTTCTATTTTCCCAATTCATGTGTTTCCTGTTAGAATATAAAGCATTGTGTGCTCGTTTTACCACGACGATACCCTCGTCTCCCAACCACAGGCCGAAGCCTCCCTCCGAGCACCTTGACCTTGACCGAGAAGAGAATTATGGCTGCAATCTATATCCAAGAGAGGCTAAATGCACCAAGCAAAAGAATAGAAACAAAACTGAACAGATGATCCCACCCAGAACTAGCGCACCACTTTCCCCAGAGACCTGCGCACAAAACTGCCAACTGCAGTGCGCACAACTGGCTTTGCAATTCTGAGAGTGTGTAATAATGAAACTGGCACCCTGTATTTATAGTAGACTGGCTAGTCTAACTAGGGCCGACCTGACCAGTCTAACTGGGCTGACTTCTCTTTCTGGGCATCAATAAATTCAATATAAATATATTTGTTCAGCCGACAACCTGTCTAGAGTTTTCTTCAATTCTTTGCTTCCTTCCAGAGGATTCTAATCTCGTCAT
>JZKD02S1951746.1:14936-34172 GCA_000966675.3 Picea glauca
ATATATATATATATATATTATTTCATCTTAAAATCTCTCATATATAATGAAATTAATAAAAAATAAGATGTAAAATATATTATAAAAAATATTTGAATTGTATTTATATATAGTTTATAAAAAAAATATTTTTATTTATTAAATTGAAGTAAAATTAAATTGAATTTTTTAATTTACAAAACAATAAATATAATATATATTATTAAATATAAATATTTAAATATAATAAATTTGTTTAAATATAAATTATTAAAAATAATAAGGATATCATCAAATCAAAATTTAAGAAAAAAATGTGGTGTGATAAAGAGTTAGAGGGAAAATGAGAGTTAAGGTATTATAAGGATGCAATCAACCCTAATCTAGAAAATCAAAATTATCTCTTTTTACAAGTTTCAAGAAAAAATAAACATGGCTCCATAGTGAAACTAGGGGTTGGTCAATTCCTAAAATGCCATGGGATGAAAGAGTGTCACATTTTTTATACTAAGAAGGTTGAAAATAAAAAAACACTTTGTCTTAGATTGTCCAACCTATATCTAGATTAGATCTCAATTTCAAATATTTGTCACACTACCAACATTCCTAACCTTTTAACTCAACAAAAACTATGGTGATCTTGGAAAGCTTTTCTTAATGTTTTTCGACCATAAAAACCAAATTCCTTAAAAATCTTTTCTTAATGTTTGACCATAAAAACCAAATTCTAAAAAATTGCAAGTAATCTCTTACCCTTTATAAATCAATTTGATGTCAATGAACATTAATTATCATTATCATATCATTATAATTAAATACAATAATAAAATTTATAGTAAATTTAATTTTTTTTTTTAAATTAAATTATATAAATATAATATAATATAAAATTTTAGAGTAGCGATACGCTGGTGAATGAGCTATCTCATTGAAAGATAAAGTCAATCAGAACCAATATTTTCTTTACACGTTAAAGTTACATGTTAAAATTTAATGATGATTTGTTAATATGTTAATGTTCTTCAAACTTTATTGTTCTTCAAAATGGTTTTTGGGATATAGTCAATATAGTCAATTATATAAGTATAAGTTGCATAAAAGTGAAGTGAAGTGTTCATTATTATGAGTGGCTTTGTCCTATACCTTGTTAGAACATAGATTTTTTAAAATTAAAATTTGTTTTATTATTGGTATAGATTTATTTTAATTTAATTTGTTTAATATGTAAGATGTTAAATTGTAATTGAAGTAATATGTCCTTTGGTATATAAGATTAAAGTGAAATAATACTTGAAATCACATAATTTTATTAATATAACATTAACCTCAACTATGTATAGGATTAAGGTTAATACTATTTTAAAGTGCATAATTATTTATGTTGAAACCATTAAAATAAGACATAAAACTATTTATGATTGGTTAAGAATTCATCTTCCTTTAACATAAAAAAACAAGTTAAATAATTTATTTAAATGTAATAGTACACTTATAAATACAGGAAGGTTTATTTTAAGATATACACATTATTTTAGCACTCTAATAACTTGATAACATAATTTATCAACCATACTTTAACTTAAAAGTTAAATTAGTTGGAGAGAATCTCTGACATCAGATCTAATAAACTGGTAAAACTTTGAAGTAGACTAATCACACTAATCACATAGAAATAAACTCTATATCACAATGACCAATAGTTAACAAACCATAACCTTCTACTATGACCATAATTAACATACAATATCTCCTAAGTTAAATAGGAGTTATAATTCCACCACTTCCCCTTAAAGATGTCTTAATCTCTCTCAAGTTAGGTCTTCATCATTGAATCTAGTTCTCTCCAACAAATGCTCCCCTTTGTACTAAGACACTCCTCATTTAAAAATTTTGTCATTTGGTTTGACTAGGCACTTGCTTCTTCTAAACATCACCAATTTGTAGAAGTCCATAAAGCAATCCTTTGGAATCAAGTAGGAAATCTTTCATGTACATGGTTCATTCTGTTGGGATTTTGTGACAACGAATTCCTCTAATGATGGATCTGGATCTTATTATTCTTGGGTTGGTTACAACCAAATAGACCAAGTTAGAATATGGATAGGGATTTCATTTAATGATCAGTTTATTGTGTGAGTGTATAAATTCATGTAAGCCCGTAGAAGAAAAATCACTAAGTGAGAGAGAGTGAGAACTTGTCAATCTGATGTAATCTCCATGATCTGAATAATAAGATAACTGATGCCTATGCTTAGTGGACGTAGCTCAACATTTGGGTGAACCACGTGAAATTCATGTGTTTCTTTTCTGTGTGATTGTTAATTATCATTGTGAATTATGTTTTCCATGTTTACAATTCTAACAAGTAGTATCAGAGCTGAATAGAACTGATTGGAGGAGCATTAAATTCTCAAAAAAGTTAGAAGTGAAACCTGTATGAGAGTGCATCAATTTCTATATTATCGCAGGTCCCTCCTTTGAAAGGGTGTGGCGACATACTAGTGAAACTTCACGCGCATTTAAAAGACTGAAATTTTCGTGGTCCAACTATACAGTAGAGTGCGTAAACTCTTTGAGATACCCGCACTCCAGCTGCACGGGAGGTGCCGACGACTCCTCTTCAATATTCGCGTGTCTTTTCTTTGGAAAAGTTTAAGGTGGGTGGATCGGCTTTGCTGTGAGGTAAATGTTTAAAACAATTAAAGAAGGTGAAGGAATTTTTTAAAAGGTGTTTTTTATTAATTAAAAAAGGTGTAAAGTCACGTGGTTGGTGGATGAAATAAAAAGGGCCTTTTTTAATTGAGTTAATGTTTATTATAATTGGGATTAAATATAATATTTAAAAGGTGAGAGATATAAGGTTTTAAAAAGTTAAAGGGTTTTTTGTTTTAAATTATTAAATCTTGTATTTATTCTTTAAACCTTGTAACATTTAATCAACCATCATATTATAAAGTTTGTTTTCTATAAGTTTTGGGTTTTATAAATTTCTGATTTGGTTTCTTAAGAAAAAAAAATGGCTAAGATGCAAAGTTCGAAGTTTGAAGTTGAAAAGTTCAGTGGTAAAACCAATTTTGAACTCTGGAAGCTCAAGATGCGGGATTTATTGGTGCAAAAAGGGTTTCAAAAAGCATTGGCAGATAAGTCAAATAAATCAACAGCCATGACGGAATGGGAATGAGAAGATTTGGATGTGAAAGCTCTTAGTACCATTCATTTATGTCTGACAAATGAGGTTATGTTTAATATTGTAGGAGAGGATACAACATCAGGCTTATGGAGCAAGTTGGAAAGTGTATATATGATGAATTCCTTGACGAGCAAGATCTACTTGAAGAGACAGTTGTACAGTTTGCGGATGAAAGAAGGTACAAAAGTTGTTGACCATTTAAATACCTTCAATACCCTTATAGTTCAATTGACTAGTATGGAAGTTAAATTCAAAGATGAGGATAAGGTTATTACACTATTGTGTTCATTGCCTGAGTCTTGGGATAATCTAGTCACCTCCATTAGCTTTAGCTCAATAGAAGTTTTAGATTATGACTCTGTTATGGGAGCTTTGTTGGCTAAGGATATGGGGAGAAAATCTAGTAAAGAAACCTCAACTTCAGAGGTGATGTTGATTAGAGGTCGAACCAGAGAGAAGAATGAGAGAAGTTCTTTCCGATCTAAGTCAAGACATAGAAAGGGTAAAGAAAAATGTTGGTACTGTGGAAAAACAGGACATCTCAAGAAAGATTGTTGGAAGAGAAAGGAATCTGAGCAAAACTCTACGAAGGAAGCAAATTTGCAAATTTGGCTGTAACAATTTCAGATATGATTGATCAAGTTTTATCTATTTCTAGTAATTTACAATATCAAGAAGAATGGAAGTTAGATTCAAGTGCCTCCCACCACATGTGCTCACATAGAAATTGGTTCATTTCTTACCAATATGTTGATGAGAGTGTAGTGTTTATGGGAAATGGTATTCCCTGTAAAACTTTTGGGGTTGGCAGTGTTAGAATCAGGATGTTCGATGGTATTGTTAGGGAATTAATGGATGTTGGATATGTACCTGAGCTTAAATCAAATTTGATTTCATTAGGAGTGTTGGATTCTTGTGGATATAAGTATACAAGTCAAGGTGGAGCTCTCACATTATCAAAAGGGAATTTAGTAGTGATGAAGGCAACAAAGGTTGATAACCTTTATAATATGGAAGGGAGTACTGAAGTGGCATCTGAAGTGACAGATGTATCTTCTTGTTTATGGCATAAGCATCAAGGTCATAAGAGCAAGAAATAATTGCAGGTACTGGTAAGCGGTAAATCATTTCCAGACTTAAATTTTTTGTTTCTAAATTCCTGCTTGTTTTATATCTCTGCAAGTTATGATGGTGGCATAAAGGGATGTTGTGTGTGGGATACTACTTCTCACAAGGTCATCATTGACAAAGATATTGTATGTATGGAACAACCAAAAGGGTTGATTCAAGATCGCAACAGTAAATTTGTTTGTATGCTAGATAATTCATTATATGGCCTATTGGTACCCAGACAAATATAAAAGATGTTTGAATCCTTCATAGTGAGTCAGAATTTTTCAAAGGGTAGGAATGACTATAAGGTTTTGGCCTTTGAACTTTCTCTTGCGAACCCGACTATCTTGGGTCTCGACTGTGTCTCTGCTAACGTTATCCCTCCTAAGCTTTGGGACTTGAAATAAGCCTGACTCGTATGCACTCCTTGCATTATCTCTTCTGAGATTTTTGATTTACTCGGTCTCCTAAGGGTCTCGACCCTTATATTTCCTTTCAAATGAAAAATCTGTGCCCTCCTGGCAACCTTCTGCTCAAAGCACACCTTGCTGAGAGTTTTCTACAGAGTGTTCACATACAGGATGGGGGAATGGTAGCACAACTCAGGCCAATGATGGCAGAATGACTCTCGAACCCTCCAACAAGAGTTGGCGCTTCAGCTTTGGATGCATGAGCCCAGGTCGGCACTTGTCTTCCTGGAGCTACATGTGGTCCATTAATCCCACGTCCCCAGCCACTGGGACCTTAGGATAACAAAACATAATATGTCCACCTTATTTTTTAGTAATAATATTAAAATATTATTCCTCTAGAGGTAAGCCTCTTAGCTTAGCCCCTAGGCCCAAATACTTATCCCCCCTTCCTTACCCTACCTAGCGGAGCTTAGTCCCCCATAACTCTTCTCTGTGGTCGGTCTACACACAACAATGTTTATATTTTTATTAATTCTCTGCATAATTACATATACAAACAAAATATCAAGCTCATGACCTAATCATCACATAAGCCTCCTAGCTTATTATAACTCGTCTCACCAGCCTAAAAAACATGTTTACAATTCATATTTACAACTGGGGTTCTACCAAGGGATATTACAATCCCCTCCCCTTATTTTTGCATTGTCCTCAGTGCAACTTGTTTATACATATATAATTCAAAAATTCTTCAAACAAAACTACAAGATTTAGCTATTGGAAGCCCATTATCCAACTTTAATTTCAAGCACCAATTCTGGTATCCATACTGCAGTTGAAACTCAATTTCTCTATTCCCTAGAGTTGCTTCAGGAAAACATTCATCTTATTGTTCCTTTTTAGTATGTTACATGCTTCAATTAAACCTCATTGAAAGAACTGAATGGTTGTAGATCCATGATATTCCATCCATTGATAAACTCTCAGTAGTGCTATGACTCCACATATGTAAACACTCTTCACGTACACCTATTCATTCGGAAGCAACATTAGAACATACATGCAACATATATACAGGCAATTCTAATAACATTATAACCTGTATACGAATTCCAAGATACATACCATACAATAAATAAAGAATTGTACTTATATTTTGATTGAGAAGATATCCATATCACATGGTCTAAACCAAGGTACCAAACCTCAGCAGCACTCCAACCAATGGTCTCTCCTTCCCCACATGTCTGTCCCACCCCAGGAGTGTGCACCTTCACTGTCACACAATCCATCGGCTATTACACCTCCCTTTCCTTGGGCTTCAGCAACAGGTCGGACCAGAAGTCTTAGAGCACTGTGGCTCCCAGAGTTCCAACTGCCCTCAGAGATTTCCAATCAACATCTTCCCCGAGCTACTATTTGTAGTTAACATTCTAACTTTAATCAACATCATCTCATATACATCACCCACATGCATTTATCATGAGAAAACATAAAAGAATTCATTTAAGAACTCCAATTAGTTCAAAATGGAATTCAACGTTTTCCCCAAAACATGAAATTCTATTTCATAATTCATCTTGGTTATTGTCATATTATGAATGCAATCATCCTTGTGGTTTTCCACAAGCACCAAACTGCATACCATTTTTCCCGTAATGCTTCCTCTTGCATACAACCAACAAATTGTCAGCATTTTTTGTACATCATAATTCAACATGTACAACACCTTATGCAATGATCTTAGAATTGTATGCACCTAGAAATTCAATCACAATTACCAAACAATATAACCAAATAGAATGACTCATCATTCTATGCATATGCATGTTCATAATTAATAACAGTAAGTTTATTATTTCAATTTTCTGAATATAAAATTTTCTGTAGTCTCTATTCCTGTGACTACCTGGCTTGCAACTTTCCTGTTGCAATGTTTAAAGTTCTTGAAATGTTCTCAACTTCATGAGTTAGCAACATTTCAACCATTAGTATAATTATTTCCTTGCCCCAAAACATATATACATCCACTCACAAAATGCATTCAGCAAAGTGCATTTAAGTATAGAATTGTGTCACTTACTATGCATTAGTGTAATTCTCAATGCATACTTATTTAGCGCACCTTGCATTGAATTACATAATGCTCTTTATCTCGGTCATTTATCTCACCATCCATAAGTTGGAATTATGGCCAATGTGTGACACATTCTCCACACACTTCCTATTGTCTTCCCAATTAATTGGATGCCTTCCTTTTCGACCCGAACACTACACCAAGAATATAATTCTATGGTGTTCTTTAGTGTTAGAAAAAAGGTTGCAGCCCAAGTTTTATTTAAAGGTAGGAATCTTTTAGTACCTGTGTAGCTTGTAACCTTTCCATATCCATACCTTGCCATATCCAACCAGGTCCTGGTCTCATACATGACTAGCTTACTGGAATTCATTCCTATAACCAGTTCTTATCTTTAATTATTTGCTTATTACCCCATAACCAAATTAACATGACATTCTACTATGTCAATGTGTGCATTCAGAAGCTAAAAAGATTTGAATTAATACAAGCCTCCAGCCTTTACCACATCCATTCGTATGCACTCAATAATATAATCATGTTATTTTATAAAATAACTCTGGCTGAGGAAATTCTTACCTAAATTTCATTTCAGGAATTATGCAAAAAGAGTAATAAAAACTCATACCTGCATGACTGCCATTAATAAATTTTATACTACCTGAATGTATGATGGTAGTAGAAGCTTTCATGCTTCTTTTATCAAACTTATAACCAACACTTCAGTTCTTTGTTTCTTCCCTCCTTATGCAACAACATCACCAACAACACTTGAAAACATGCAAGCATTCTTTCCTCTGGCTGAGCCAACAAGACATAACATACTTGCTGCCACAAAAATTGCAACAACTTCTTTCCCATGTGTAAATTTTCCTTCCCGAATGCAGAAGTCTTCAATTCTTCCCAGATTCCTGAATCTTCTTGTGCTCTCATTGTAGTCACTGTACATGACTATTTCTGCCCTGAGCACTTTCGACACAGTGCCCCTACCTCAGCAAGGTCTGCTGGCCTCTCGGTCAAAGATATTTCCAAATGCTAAGTCAGATTGACTCTTTGAGCTCGTGATTGATCCTAAACAATTATACACAGGTCTCCTTTCCTTCTGTGTGCAAGTTCTGACAGAACCGCAGGCTATTCCTGTGCACTTCCAAACCTCCAAGTTTCAGGCGCTAGCCCCTTTTTGATTAGCCCTTTCCTTCATACGACCCTGAGCTATGACCTCACGTAAGTGTGTGATTTCAGGTGTGGGAAACAGTGGTTTTAGGCCAACCCACTTTTTTCCCCGCAATTCATCTCCAGCTACCACACATCACTTTGTTAAAACCGTGGTATAAATTGCGGCCCGCTCTCAGATTTTTAACATCCAAGCAAGTTTTGGCCCCATAATTCTTCCTGACCTTCGATCTCTCACTTTCGACGAAGATCCGTGATCAACGAATTCTATTTATCCTCCTTCCACACGCGATCCAAGATCTACATGATCTTTTGACACGTAGGTCCCTTCCAAATCAACGACTACGGTTGATTTCGTCTCTAAGGCCCTTGGGAGTTTCAACTCTCAACTATCTTATTTTCCCTGTGTGACAATGTTATGGAGTGGAAGATCTATTGACACTTGTCCTCAACAATCGGATGGTTCTGATGAACTCTGGCTCTCTGGCCTTTAGGAGTTCTCACGTCTCTACACACACAAATCTCTAGAGTGAATTTTCCAGAAGTGACAGATCTTCTGCCACGTGTCCTCTCAAAATCAATGACCTTGATTCTCTTCAAGACTTCATCTCTTTCGAACCAAGATCAAATCAATGGTCTTTCGGCCTCCTCTTTGATCAACGATCGATATCTCCTTCAGGACTTCAGCGCTTTCATCCTATGCTTTCCTCCAGAGTTCCAGATCTAGCACCACATGTCCACTTACAGATCAACGACCAAGATTTACTTTGGTTTTTTCTCCTCCTCCTTGTCCACAAAATTCTGAAGTTGTGGATATTACGTTGTCTATCCTCCTTGACGATGGATGGTTCCAAATCACTTCGGGACTTCAGGACTTTGACAAGTCCACTTCTCATGTGCACACAACGGTTAAGTCTCATACGCTTACCCCCAAATCCAACAGTCGTTGTTCCTTCATGATCAGACCTAATGGATGGGATCCGTTCCACTCCTCTATGCTTCCTTTGTTCTGCTAGACACTGATCTAATGGTCCAGGCTCCTCCCCACAACCAATATGACGATTGTTGTCGCTCCTCCTCTTGAGATTTTAACTTCTTTTGACTTGGAAGAGTTTTGTAGATGTTCAAAGGCTTCAGCCTTTGACCTTTCTCCTGCAAGTCTTCTTTTTGGATATCATCTTTGCTCTTTAGGACTTAGAATTGCGGGGCTAGAACTTTCTCGAATGTTAAAAATATGAGAGCGAGCCGCAATTTATACCACAGTTTTAACAAAGTGATGTGTGGCAGTTGGAGGTGAATTGCAGGGCGAAAAGTGTGTTGGCCTAAAACCACTCTTACCCATGCCCGCAATCATAATTTTCCATGAGGTCATAGCCCAGGGTCATATGAAGGAAAGGGATAATGAAAAAGGGGCTAGCACCTGAAACTTGGAGTTTTGGAAGCGCGTAGGAATAGCTTGCAGGTCTGTCAGGACCTGCACACAGAAGGAAAGGGGACCTGTGTAATATTAATAGGGGTTTAGAAAAGGCCCAAAGAGTCAATCTAACTCAGCATTTGGAAAGATCCTAGATCGAGAGGTCGCAGAACACCAAGAGGGAAGGGGGGGCTGCATCCGGAGCACAAGAAGATCCAGGAATCTGGGAAGAATTCTAGACTTATGGGATCAACAAGGAAAAGTTTTTTTTAGAGAGAAAGAAGTTGTTGAAATTTTTGTGGCAGCAAGTATGTTATGGCATGTTGGGTCAGCAAGAGGAAAGAATGCTTGCATGTTTGCAAGTGTTGTTGGTGATGTTGTTGCGGGAGGGAAGCAACAGAGAGATGAAGTGATGGTTATACGTCTGATAAAAGAAGCATGAAAACTTCTACTACTATCAGACTTTCAGATAGCATAAAATTTATTAATGGCAGTCATGCAGGTATGAGTTTTATTACTCTTTTTGCATAATTGTTGAAAGAAAATTTAGGTAAGAATTTCCTCAGCCAAAGTTATTTTATAAAATCACATGATTATGTTATTGAATGCATACCACTGGATGTGGTAAAGGTTGGAGGTTTGTATTAATTCAAATCCTTTTAGCTTCTGAATGCACACATTGACACCATAGAATGTCATGTTAATTTGGTTATGGAGTAATAACCAAAGAATTAAAATATAAAGAGCATTATGTAATTAAATGCAAGGTGCACTGAATAAGTATGCATTGAGAATTGCACTCATGCATAGTAAGGGATAGAATTGTATACTAAATCCAATGGTTGAATATGTTTTGTAAGTACGTGCATATATATTATTGCATGGAAATAATTGTTACTAACAGCTGAAATGTTGTTAAATCATAAAGTTGAGGTCATTTCAGGGAGGTGTTAGACACTACAACAGGAAAGTTACAAGTCAAGTAGTCACATGAGCATTGACTAAAAGAAATTTTCTTGTTCATAAAAAGAAGTAATGAACTTACATATATTATTGTGAACATGCATATGCATGGAATGACGAGTCATTCTATTTTATTAAATTGTTTGGTAATTATGATTGAATTGCTAGATGCAGACAATTCTAAGTTCACTGCATATGGTTCTGTACATTATTGCAATTGAATTATGATGTACAAGAAATACTGACATTTGTTGGATGTATGCAAGATGAAGCATTACAGGAAAAATGGTATGCACTTTGGTGCCTATGGAAAACCATAAGGATGGTTGCATTCATAATATGGCAACAACCAAGATGAATTATGAAATAGAATATCATGTTTTGGGGGAAAAGTTGAATTCCCTTTTGAACTAATTGGAGTTCCTAAATGAATTCTTTTGTGTTTTCTCATGATAATTGCATTTGGGTGATGCAGATGAGATGATGTTGATTAAAGTTAGAATTTTGACTACAAAGAGTAGCTCGAAGAAGATGTTGATTGGAAATCTCTGAGGGCAGTTGGAAATCCGGGAGCCACGATGCTCTAAGACTTCTGGTTCGAGTTGTTGTTGAATCCCAAGGAAAGGGAGGTGTAATAATCGATGGACTGTGTGATAGTGAAGGTGCACACTCCTGGGGTGGGACAAGCATGTGGGGAAGGAGAGACCATTGGTTGGAGTGCTACTGAGGTTTGGTACCTTGGTCTAGACCATGTGATATGGATGTCTTCTCAATCAAAAGATAAGTACAATTCTCTATTTATTGTATGCTATGTATCTTGTAATTCGTATACAGTATATAATGTTATTAGAATTGCCTGTATATATCCCTATTCAACCTCCACTACAAAAAAGATGATATGCAGGTAATAAAGATAACTTCTCAATATATTGCATGTATATTCTAATGTTGCTTCTGAATGAATAAGTGTACAAGCAAGGTGTTTACGTCTGTGGATTCATAGCACTACTGAGATTTTATCAATGGATGGAACATCGTGGATCTACATCCATTCTATGCTTTCAATGAGGTTTAATTGAAGCATGTAACAAGGAACAATAAGGTGAATGCTTTCCTAAAGCAACTCTAGGGAATAGAGCAATTGAGTTTCAGCTGCAATATGGATACCAGAATTGGTGCTTGAAAGTAAAGGTGGATAATGGGCTCCCAATAGCTAAAGCTTGGAGGTTTTTGAAGAATTTTTGAATTATATATGTATAAACAAGTTTCTCTAAGAACAGTGAAAAAATAAGGGGAGGGGATTTAATATCCCTCAGTAGAGCCCCAGTTGTAAATATGAAATTGTAAACATGTTTGTTAGGTTGGTGAGCCGAGTTATAATAATCTAGGAGGCTTATGTGATAATTAGGCCAGGAGCTTGATATTTTGTTTGTATATGTAATTATGAAGATCATTAATAAAAATATAAACACTGATGTGTGTAGACCGACTATGAAGAAGATTTATGGAGGACTAAGCTCCACTATGTAGGGTAAGGAAGGGGGGATAAGTATTTGGGCCTAGGGGCTAAGCTAGGGGGCTTACCTATAGAGGAATAATATTTTAATATTATTTCCTGAAAACTAAGGTGGACATATTATGTTTTGTTATCCTAAGTTCCTAGTGGCTGAGGACGTAGGCTAAATTGAGCACATGCAGCTCCAGGAAGACAAGTGTCGACCTGGGCTCATGCAGTTAAAATCTAAAGTGTCAACTGCATTGTGGGTTCGCTTTCCATTCTCAACCCACTATCTAACCGTGAACCAGGAGCATCCATCACGGATCTCTGGAACCAGTAATTCGGTGAGTCAAACCATGCTGGTAGTTCATTGGTTGATCTGCCATCCTCCACCTGAACCCGTTGGTCTAAGACATCGACCTCTGGTTACCTACGCATGGTACCCACGGTGGAGAAAACTGCTCACAGGAAGGGGCTTCACTTGCCATTTCTCAATTCATCGTCTGGCCTCTGTGTCTACCTCTTCATAACCTCGCACATATGAGAAACCAACTGGGGATGGAAAAGTTGACCTGTATGTTCTGTGAAACCAATTTTTCAACACTACAAATCTGAGTTCGTGCCTTAACCGTTTAGGGTTGTTGCCTTGTGTTCGCCTAAGTTGTGTTGTGTCTTAGCATTAGGTTGTTGCCATTTTTCAGTGTCCATAACTATTCGTGTTGTTGTTGTCACCCGTATGCTAGCCGAATTCTGTTGCAGTATTGCTTAGGAGCCGAATTGAAGAAGCAGGTTGTCAGGATGTCAGGGTTGTGAGCAACTCTCCTAGGAGAGAGATTTTGTTGGAAAGTGATTTCTCCTAAAAGGGCTTCCCACAACAGCTATAGTACTCTGAGACTTCTGGTCTAGCCTATTGCTGAAGCCCAAGGAAAGGGAGGTGTACTGGCCAATGGACTAGTAGTAGTGAAGGTGTACTCTACTGGGGTGGAGCAGTCATGTGGGGAATGAGGGTCTATGAGTTGTGGGCGTAAGTGGCTCTTGGGATAAAACATCCTTCCTATTGCTTTTGTGCAACTTCCTTGTTATCCTTCCCAAGCCTAGAATTCCCTTGCCCAATGGAGTCTAGTCCCAGCTCAGGGGTGACCTACTGCTGAGAGTGATGAGCAGTGCAGTCTAAGGCTAGGAGGTTTGTGGAAGGTCTTCACGTAGTTGGTGGATTTACTCTATCTAAATGATAAGTATCATTTTTGTGCTTAATTATGTATTTTATGCATGTTTTGTGACGCTTGAATGTTATCATGTATTTCGTTGCGTATATGAATTAATGTTAGTTTCATTGATTGTGTATGGTAGCAATAATTATGTGATTACTCTGTCTTAATTGTTTTAATTCATTAAAATTCATGTTATATATAAGTGTATATTTCGCATGGTAGCATTACTCGGCCTCTGTGGAGGATCGAGGATGTTACAAAATGGTATCAGAGCCAGGCTGCCCCAGAACTAAGCTTGAGTTTATAAATAAATTATTTTACGTTTTCTCATGATAACTGCATGTGGGTGATGTAGATGAGATGATGTTGATAAAAGTTAGAATGTTGACTGATGGGTGTTTTATATGCACTAAAAACACAGTAAAAACCCTCAATAAATAGTCAACCCGAGGTAAGTAAACTTAGAGTTGTAGAAAAATATATGCCAAAGGTATAAGGGTTGGTAGGAGTATAGTCTAACTAAGGAAGGAAGCTATCTAAAGCTAATCTACTCAAGAAAAAACTATCTAATGAGAAAACCCTACTAAGCAATTTGAAACTAGGTAACCTAAGTACTTTTGGGCCAAGGATCGATGGATAGTTCCTAAGAAAGCAAGTAAAACCCTATGTAAAGCAAACTAGTTCAACAATAAGCAATAAGCAACTATGTAAGCATATCAATAAGCAAATGACAAAAGAAAACTATTTTAACTTGCCAACCTACATTCAATGAGAAACTACCCTATGAAAGAAAATAAATAAACAAGTAAGCAAAGACACCTATCTAACCTATTAAAGCAAATAGACAAGCAAGCAAAGACACCTAACTAACCTACTAAAGCAAAAGACAATTGTCTAACCTACTAAAGCAAATAGACAAGTAAGCAAAGACAACTAACTACTGCAAGTAATCAAAGTAAAACTTCTCATTGAACAACTATCTAGCCTAAGAGGCAAGTGGACTAAATGCTTAATGCAAAACTATTTCTCATGCATGAAAGGAAATCTAAGAGGCAACTGGACTAAATGCTCAATGCAAAACTATTTCTAATGTATGAAAGGAAATCTATTTTATTGAAAGCAAGAAAGACTAGCAACTAACCTTGAACCTATGTTAAGCAAGCTACTATCTGATCTATCAAAGCAAAGACTATCTATCCCACATCAGCAATAAAACTGTCTTCTAGACTATGAAAGCAATAATCTATCTTTAAATATAATGTTGGTGGTTGTGTGAAGACAAAAACAATATTAAAGACCCTGTATGTTCATTTATTAACCATCAACAACATAACAAGATCATCATTATACTTCTATTCTACATAAGAAAAATTCATACTTAAACTCATTCATTAACTAAGAACTACAATTACAATCTAATTCTAGGCAAGAAATTATGTAACATGAAACTATGTTATGTCTATTCTAACAATTCAAACTGCAAATAAGGAAATGACTAAAAACAGAAATTTAAAACATGATATTAAAAATCAAACTAACAACTATCTTAATCAACAACTAAGTAAGCAAGATCTATATAAAACTGAAATAAGCAATCTATCATTAAAAACTAGAATTAACTCTAATCATCCATCAAATCCTTGTCAATTAAAACCCAAATTAAAATGCTATTCTATGCTATTCAAAACTCTGTTTTAAACTTGATTCTAAAATCTTAGATAAAAACATAATCTAGTATTTAACTACACATGGGGCTAGTCTAGGAGTCTCCAGATCCGTTCCTAACTACGAGATTAATGCATGCTAACACAATTCATCATACTAACCTACAAAAGAGAGTCAAAGCGAATTAACTTATAACAACAAACTAATTAACAAAATAGAAATGCATGTACATGAAATAATGAGAACAATTAATCTATGAAATACATAAACAAACACAAAGAACAGTTACCAGACTGCTAGTGGCCCCCCCAGCAAGTCGTGGTCACTCCCTAAAATCACACCACGAATCAGCAAAAGGAATTCACTGTTAAAACGCAGAAACACAGTTTTATACAATTCTGGCAATTAAAAAATGCAAAAACAGAGCCAAAATCATTTTTGGCTCAAACACACAACTTCTTCTACTTCTTAACAATTATCTAACCACCACGGTGGTATTTATAATGTTTACAAACCAAGTAGTCGATCACAGGAGGTTCAAACCACTTCTAAAATTGGCAAATTTTGTTAATGGTGCCCTAACTGCTGAAACAGAGCGAGCCAATAATCACCCACCATAACAACCCAAAATCGAGTTGTCAAGAGTTCAATAACTGGAGGGGATAAGTACGAACAAAACCCATGCCTCTGATTCTCCCCCCACTGGTCGCCAATACCATAACCACCAAATCGCCCTCCGTTTTTGTGCAGGAAGAGGTGTTGTACGGAGTGCCGGAATGAGTGTCGGAATGAGTGTCAAATCAAGTGTCGAAACTAGAAACGTAGTGCGTTTTTTCCCTTATGCCGATCATACCGTTTTATAATAAAATTATTCAAAAATATCCTTTAAAAGATAAAAAAATGCATATGTACATGTGGCAAAAGTGCATAATAACCGTCATAAAAGTGATCATATCTCGGGCCCAGCATTACCCCCACACCTAAAATTTTGCAGGTCCCACTGCAACCAAACAAAAATTACCCTTTATGATTAAACTTGCGAAGGAGGGGGTGGATTAGCTTTAGAAGCTTCTCCCTCTTGCCCGAGGGATTTTGACTTAGGATTTTCATGGTGTTTCAATTGCATCCAGAGACTATTATTGGTGGCAATTAATATCATCAACCTAACGCTGTAGAAATTTCATCTTGGCTTGTAGGACAACGTTATCATGGCATAAATGACAACTCAATGTTTCATGCTCTCTAAGTTTGAACTGGAAGGTTTGGAGTTTTTGGAGGTTGTTGATGACATGTGAGGAAGCCTTGAGATTTATATTATTCCCTTGATCCTTTAAACCATGCAAAACAACAATTTTACCTCTGCAAAGTTAGTTCCAAAAGTGACTTC
Organism: Picea glauca; assembly: GCA_000966675.3. NCBI lineage: Eukaryota > Viridiplantae > Streptophyta > Pinopsida > Pinales > Pinaceae > Picea > Picea glauca. The sequence continues at coordinate 31,020 of JZKD02S1951746.1, forward strand.
CCATAAGCGCAACAATTCTGGCTTGGCGGACTTGTGAAAAATAGGTATCAAAGTGACACCTATAACTACAAGACAGTAAAACATGTGTGAAAAATGAGAGAGGTTTTTGTTTCTGAATATTTCCTTTACAAAAACCTCTCTTGGGTTTCAAAAATTCACTTTCAGTTGTTAGGAAAACACGCCAAGAAAACATGACTAAAATAGGAAAAACAAAGTGCTTTATTTTCTGAAAAACCAGTCCTCTAAGAGAATTGAATATATCCAAAACCATAATGTATATTTAGAAACTGAGAGAGGTTATTGTTTTTAAATATGTCCTTGATAAAAACCTCTCTTGGTTTTCAAAAATTCCCTCCCTGTTGTTAGGAAAACACAAAAATAAAATATGACTAAAACAGAAAAAATAAATAGAGTGTTTTATTTTCTGAAAGCATAGGCCTCTAAGATGATAGAATATATCCCAAAACACAAAGTATATTAAAAAACGGAGAGAGCTTATTATGTTTTGTTATGTTAGGAACAAAAACCTCCTCCGGTTTTCAAAATTACTTTCCCGTTTTTCCTGAATCCCAGCTTGAAGTTGGTTACTCAAAACTTGTAGAAGCGCAGTGTGCTCTTAGCAGAAGCGCAACATGGTCTTTGATAGGGATTTTTGAGGCATTCCCAGAGGATTTTTGAACTGAAAGTGGTATGGGTGGAAATTGTCTGATGTCGGCTACACAATGGAACCATCAATCACTGCAAATTCCTTCTCCAACCTTCAGAAAAACTGACTTGAAGTCAAGTTGTCCAAATTGCAGAAACCCTCCTATAGCGACTGTATTTGGGGGATTTCTCTCAAATAATAACACATGTGCATAAAATGAAGGAGGTTTTTGTTTACTGTTCTATGATTGACAAAAAATTCTTTCACTTTTGTCAAATTAATCTTCCTTAATTTAGAAACCAATTTTTAAGTAGAACTTTGACCAAGACAATCATTTGAAAATTTATAACAAGGAATGATGACATGACCATGATGAAAATTTATTACCTTGGATGAGTGGAGGGAGTATTATTGACACCTAGACACACCAATGACAATTTTACAACCAAGATATTTCAAATTTTATTTGATAATTTTATCTTGAAAATATAACAATTTGACCTAATAACCCTATCAATCACATGAAAGAGTAAATTTGATCACTGGTGACTAACAGAACTGACAGATACTAACAAAAGGCTTGGTTTGTACTAGTAGGCATGGTGAACATGAGAATTTTTATTGCCTGTCATCAATATGTAACAATTCAAACAACTAATCTTCTTTTCATAAGCTTGGAATACAGATGACAGTAAGTATTTAGTAGTTGTAATCGCTCTGTATTTGTCACAAAGAGTAGCTAAGTATAAGCAATTTTCTATATCATAAACATAAAAAATCACAGGAGCTTATAAAACACACAATGATGTCAGTAGTATATAATTTAGGATACCAATACAAACAACTACTGATATAATATCCCAAGACTTTGTAAAAAGACAGTATGACAGAATTTTGACAGAAATCCTACTTCCTCTTCTCATGGGTTTACTATACAAATGGACAATGCTTAGCATTTTTAGCTCAGGAAACTCCCCCTAGACCGAATATATGGCACATCCTCGTGCCATGAATTAGCAATAGGCTTCTTGGTCTTTACTATTTTTAAAGGGGGGTTAGCAATAGGCTTCTTGGACTTTTGGTCCAGTAAAGGAATAGCTTGAGCATGAGGGTTTGGGTGGAGTAACAGTCCCTAGATCAAGAGTCTTCTCGGAATGCGCCCCAAGATGAGGGTTTGCAAATTGGTAAATGAACTCATCCCACATTTTCTCACTTGGGAATACATCTTCTTAGGACTCTTTAAGAAGTAAAAGGGAAAGTTGCAATGGCTTATTGAACTGAAAGTGAGCTAATAATCAAAATTGATAGGATTTAAAGACGAAATATCTACCTTCACATGTAATCAATCTGGTGATGACTATGAGAGGGTTGATTGGCTCCTTTTTTATCCACTCCTTGGAGTATCCCTTAGCTCCATAGATGTTCTGAAATTCAGTTTTGAAAACCCTATTATAGCTTGCTCTTGGAAACTGGTGGTGTTTAAATCAGCGGTCTCCAACTCTTGGGGTCTTTGTGGCTTAGGAAATTGATTCCTCAGAGGCCACGAACATAGTGAATAGGATTTGAGGTAGGCTAAGAGTGTTCCATTGTTGTTGATTTTTCCAGCATGCTCACTCAATCCACTTGCATAGAACATGTAATGTCAAACCTACAATGAACATCCTGTAACAAAAATGTAATGTCAAACCTACAATGAACAATCAGTAACAAAAATAAACCAACTGAGTGGTCTGTTAAGAACATATACAACAATTTATAGCACACATGAGTTTAGCACTTCAAGATAAAATGATTTTTGATGTAATAACCCGTATCATGAAAATAATACAAATTTTTTACAAAGATTTACTTCTTCTAGGCAATGTTATCATTTGTCAACTCATGAACCCCTCCCCCACACCTAAGTATTATGACACCTCAAAATCAAAAGTATAGGAAACCATTTAGTTCTCTCGATAGCCGAAGATTTACATTTTGTAAAGTGTAAAGATAAATTTCACAGATTGTTCTGACGAGACGGTTAGAATATGGCCCCACCTATAGGATAAGAGGTCCTATATATAGATAAGAAGAGGTAGGCAAGAGAGTTTTAAGATAGTCTCAAAGTTAGTTCCCAATGAAAAGTTTATGGAGTTCATTAACCTTAGCTTAACCATACATACTTCATCTCATCTTTGTCTACAAGTAATGTCGTACATCAGGACAAGTTTAAATTTATTATTTATTTTTTTGTCAGATTATCATCATCACTAGGTAGAATGCCCCGTTGCCAGCAAGCTTGTTCATTACTCCGATGGGTTTACCTAGTCATACCACAGGCCCGTACCCGCTGCCAGCAGACCTGTTCAATATCTCGATGGGTTAGCCTATTACACCCTTAGAGACTGGCCCTCCATCTTTTAAAATTTTAGTATAAGATTGCTTTATGCAAGAGGATGGGGGGACAGCTCTGAAAACGACTTTTTCTTTCCTTTTATTGGGATGGTATTTATGTTAGAGGATGACTT
>JZKD02S1951746.1:36520-56336 GCA_000966675.3 Picea glauca
TTTTGTAATTCTTTTCTTTAATTATCTTTAGGGCCTACATGTACTTCCTTCTTCAATTCACTTTGTCATCTTCAAAAATTCATTTCTCCTCAACCATGAGGATCCACATGATGTGTCACATACGATTGGAAACAACATGATGTATACTATCCATCCATGGGTGTTGTATCTTCATGTGCATTTTCCTTCATGTCCAAATACCTTCATCAATATTATGGTCCAAAACCAATGACTAAGGTTGACATCAATGACAACAACCAATCTTCCAACATACCTCATCTTTGAATGGCTTGATGTCATATGGCAGGGGGCACTGTTGGTTGACGCGGATATCACTTTCTTAGCGGAGCCATCTGATGGCCCCTATTGCGGGTGCGGCATTGTCTACAGGGCTAACCGCTTGACGAACTCTGCTAATGTGAGGTTCTTCTGGCTACCACTATCAACGATGAAGTGTAGTGGAGTGCATTCCACCCACATCTATGAATGAAAGAGACATTATCCTTCCTATGGCTCATCAGATTCACTGGGTTGGATCTTAGTGGTAGCAACGATGACACTGGGTTCTGCATCAATGATCTGTCTCCCTTTTTTTGGTTCTAACTCAAAGTCAAAACCCGCATCTGATTCATAGTCTTTCACCTTAGCCACCAATGACTGCTTTGAGCGACAATCAACAGTGTTATGCGAGGGGATCTTATGGAAGTTGAACCACTTCTGAGTTTCTTTCTTCGTCTTTCCATTGTTCTTCTTTGCTTGTGGATTTGACTTGTTGTCCTGAGGTTTCCCATATTTTCTCTGACCTTTGTTCTGTGGGTTGGGGTTTCCCTTTCCCTACTTGTGCTGTGAGGGGTTTCTAGACCCAAATTGTCACGTCTTTTGTTTAAGATTCTACTCGATTTTGATGGCATATCGATAGGTCGTGCCCAAGGATGATATGTCCAAAAACTCCATTTCTATCTAGATGTATCTATGCATATCACTGTGGTTCTTGAGCACCAGATGTCGCTCATAATATTTGATACCAATCTTGGTGCACAAGGTATGGAAGGGATTGGTGAACTCTGGCACTGTTTGGTCTCTTTATTGACGAAGTGTGGTCCATCTTGTATACAAGTCATCATAAATTCCAACAAGTTAATATTGTTCCTTAATAACATCCCTTAAGGAAACCCAAGTGGTTGCAACAGAAAATAATATGGATCCCTCTATTTATTTTTTCTCACAGAAAGTCTCCCACCAATCTTTGACATGGGGGATGACCTTGAGGAGCACAAATGTAATATTTTCTCTATCGAAAAGGTTGTGGACAAAAAAATACCCTTCTAGAAGGTTTAACCATTTATCTACGACATCCGCATCTATTTGAACTTCAAATATAGGAATATAAAAATTCATATGTATCTTGAAGGGGGCATCACCTATGCTTAAGGTGGATGCATCGCTCGTCGGTGGTCATCGAAGGATTTGTGCAAAGTTGTCCATCATCTCGTTCCTCTGTCACTCAAGGGCCTCCTCGAGCAACAATTTGAAATGATATCTTGTCCCATCATCTTTCTTTTCACCCTCCATGGAAGGTTTCTTGGGAATGCGAGAGAATTTGTCATCAAGAGAAATAAGCTTGAGACCCAACTCTCTATACCCTAACCACGTCGGGGACATGCACCAAAATAAAATGACAAGGAGCATACCACTATGATACCACTGATCTAGATTTATGAGCGGAACGAAATGAAAACACATATTTATAATATTAACATAAATACACAGTGAATAATAACAAAGATACAGTAAAACTTGACTTCTATTAAAAACGAAATATGATGAAACTATAACATGCATACTAAAATCAAGCTTGCTAGAATGGTGGAAGCTTATCTCTGAGAAGAGATGTGATGAATCCGCTCATTCACTAGAAGATGATTACAATGAGGCTCTGAAGACATTTTTACAATAAACATGAATTCAAAAACCCTAGACATCCAAAAACCTAACCCTAGGAGATGAAGCGCCAAAAGTCATGTGGGCCCCGTTGGGGTAAGTTAGTACATCAACTTTTCGGGGTTGTAACTTTTGCATATGATCTTCGTTTAAGGCGCATGATAGCTTATTTTAAAGGTACAAAAGAGGAAATTCATTTTGGGGGCTCAATTAGAGCCTTTGGCTATCATTGAGGTGCCCTATCATGAAAAAATGTCGTTTAGGCCCTCAAAATGGCCCCAAAAATTTGGGACCCGAAAAAATATTAAGAATAGTAAATTTCCAAAAGACTATTTTGAGCCAGTTGGAATAGGTGGGTGGCCACCAAGATCCTCCTAGATCACCCATAGTCAATGTCAATATGTGCACTAACTTTTCCCTGAATCATTTCCCACGAACAACGTCGGGCGTCACCCGGAAGAGTTTGTGCACACTTCTCCAATACATAGCAGAGAATATCGTGCGATGAGCTCTGGTCTACACCGAAGAAGTTTGTGCGAGGAGATTTGGTTCACACCATAGGAGTTCCCACAAAATCCTCTTATATGCTAAGAAGGAGATAATAGAAAGTTCTCTAATACGAACAAGAGCAGTTAGTGGGAACACCTTCGAAATAGAGACATGCCTCCACCAAACTGATTTTGTATTTTGGCCATAACGTTTGACTCAGATGTTTGTTTCATGCATTCCTCATACCGTTGGAAAGGTATTTTGGAGACATAAAACTTTCAAGATATATAATTCGAGAAAATCCTAATCAATTTTCTTCATTTTTCAGGATTAATATATGACACCTTGTCAACAACCCTAGGAGAAAAAAACACCTCAATCACGAGGAAAGGAACCATGAATTGAACTTAGGGAAGTTTATGAAGAATTTCAATTAGTTAATGATTCAATTTTATGGGTTCAAATTCTTGTTTTTAATAATTCATTTAACGATTCCTATGATACCACTCATCTATGATATATTGATATGGTGTCAGGTACTGATGTCGAGAGGAGGATGCACTCAACATCCTTGAAATGTGATCTAGATCCAAGGACAATAGAGCATTAAGGACAACAAAAATTTTCGCAGGACTGGGAAGAAACAAAAGGAATCTAATTCAAATGGATGAAGAAGAGGTATGAACCCCATAATTATTGACTGTCAAACTTAGACAACCAAAATGTTCCAATGCACAAACCATTCATTATGGTGGATGAGAGGCACTATAGATGAAATCCATTACGACCCACCAGCGCTAGAAGACAAATTTGAAATTGTAACACACTTGACCCCTAAGTACCCTTTTTAGGGATGGGGCATCAAAATTTCACTTTCCTTAATCATCTCAAATCCTCTTCTTAGGATCTCCATCCTCTTCTGCTCATCAAACTCTTTCTAACAACTTCTATCATGCTCGAATCTGAGCTCTGGATTGGGAGTTACGCCCTCCCAAATATATTCAAGCATTATTGGCCAAGGGATACATGTCACTCACATAGGTTCGTCTCGTTCATACCATCCCAAGTTCCTCGAATTCCCGGACTTTCCCAGTGCTCCTGTATCTATGGTGGAAATCCGGCCACCATTAAATCGAACGGTGAAACTTCGTGCTTATTTAACACATAGGATTAAGGGATTTTGGCATTCGGGGCTTCGATGTTGAATTCTCATTTCTCTAATCACATATCCTACAGAGTAACGAAAACCCAAATTCCTACCACGTGGTTCTGACCTTCATCCTTTTCGACTTATTCGATAGACCACTGCGAAACCTCTGAAGTTCTGAATCCCCGGAATCCCAAAGGGTCCACACTTACACATGGTGGTGCGTTAAATGCAAAGGCAGGTCAGGTAATTCTAGGCCTTCGACTGACTTACACCAGCATTCCAACATTCCATATTCCCTAAAGTCCCAAAGGCTCGGTGTCTCAGTTACTCCACCATCTTTTAGGCCAAGAAATCATGTGCTAGGGGGATGACATATGGAAAAGAGAAGAGATGACACGTGTCATGTTCCAATGGTCATATAAGACATGGAAGAAGCATGAATCAAGGAGACACGTGGCATGTCGATCATGGGCCCACATCATCCTAGGTGACATTAGCATGCCCCGTCAATCTAGACTCAGCCTCCAGAATTTTCTATCTTCTCCTACCTGCAAAATCTCTTGGAGCTCCAAAGTCTGAACTCCCACTAGCTACCTCCCAATAACCCTTATATCCCAAAATTGAGATGGATCCACATATATCCATAGATATATGGCCTCCGTTGCTTCACAACTTCGGCGTTCAGGGGATCCATTGTGTAATTTCCTCTTTACTCCTGGAGTGGTCAGTGTCGAGATGACCACGGTCTAGATCCAACGGTCAGGAGGGATCCCAATGCATCCTCAGATTGAAAATCCTCGTCGCTTCGTGACTTCAGTATTCAGGGGTTCTACCCGTTTAACACTCCCTTTCTCCTAGAGTGGTCAACACTAGACTGACCGCAATGTAGATCCAATGGTCATAAGAGATCCCAAAGAATCCTCGGATCTACAGTTCTCGTTACTTCGCAAGTTCGACGTTCAGGGTTCCACCCACTTAACATTCATTTTCACCTGGAGTGGGCAACGCTGAACTGACCACGACGTAGATCCAATGGTCAAGGAAGATCTCGAATATCCTTAGATCTACGGTTCTCATTACTTCGTTACCAGTATGTGGGTCAGGGTTTGACGATGGGACAAATTCTATGGTCGTGGATAAGGAAACCACCGAATTTCAGTCAACCTCACCGGTAACTGCACTAGCAGGTTACCTTCATTTGGTTTTGAAGGTTGTAAAGTCATAGCATCTTGGAGCTCTGAAGCCAAAATAACTTATCTCCATTTGGACCTAGTGAGGGGTTCTAAGGACCTGGTCATATGGATCCTCTGACGAGTCTCAGGGTTGAATGCTCAACTCTTAGCCGTGATTTTGTTAGAATTGTGGACATGAACCTTAGGTCACATCGGAGAAGGGTTTGTAAGAGGTTCCCTCCTTCCAAAGAGATCGAACTTAGTGACCAATGAAGGTGAATTTGAGGGGTCAACATGACTGAGGTGTTCCAGTGAAGTCTTCCCCAACTCTTACATTACAAAATCATTCCTTGGGAAAATTTTCCTTAAGGATTTTCCAACCAATATAGAAATCGTAATCTTATTCTTAAACTTATTTGGATACCCATGTATAGTCGTTCTCTTGCTGCTAAGTAGAGGAAAATAGAAACCATTCAAATGCAAGGGTCTACAGAAGAATAATAAGTATTTCTAATATAAATAAAAAATTGTAAATTTTATCCATAGACACAGGCATTCAACCATAATTTCAATTCTAATACACAGTGTAAGAATACTTATCAAGAAATATGATAGTGAAGCAATTACTAAGAAGGGTGCATGTTTCCACCCAATCGTAGGCACAACAAATCCTAGACGGATTTATTGTTGGCCACCCCCTAGCTAGATCATGATTCCTTGAGAGAGACCCTTCCTTAGCGACAGTTAGGGACAAAGGTCACTCTCCTCCTCCCACAAAAACTTGGAAATTGGTTTTCTTTTCACCAAGCAAGGGGGCCTACAACGAGTGCTTCCTTAGTCACTCATCTTCCCACAGCCCCATTTATCAGCTTGGACTGAAAACGCTTCCAACAACTTCTTGCACCCAGAGCAAGCTTGTTATTCAGTTCTCCTGAGAACCCTGAGAACTACACTTGCTCTTTTTTCCTCCGGGAAGAATGGTCTCTCGAATCATCTCTTCGCCCTCTTCTTTGCCCATGAATTCCCTTCTTTTCTTTCCTTCCTCAACAATATTGTGTGGGTTTGAATCCCCGGTTCGTGGTTAGGTTAGGAAGTCTTTCAGATGGGTACTCTTCCCATCTCCTCATTAACTCTTGAGGAGGGCTTCCCAACTACCATCCTGAATGGCAATTTTTTTCTGGGTCAGAGGACTGTTCTGGGTCTAAGTAATTTAAATCCAATAAGGTACTGGTATGGTGGGAGTCATTTCAACCATTGTTGGTTCCCCTCACCATCTCTCTCAAGCATCATGATCTATCTTTCCAAACCCCTTCAATAGTTATGCAACACTATCCATTTTATTTAGTAACATGAAACACATATATATCTACATTACCTTTTATAATAAAAAGGTCGATCAGTTCCAATGTTCACACATTTTCAGTCTGCCCATAGTATTTTGGAAAGTTATAGTTATATTTACAAGATGGGGGAAACATGGGTATTACAATCCCCTCCCCCTTAAAGGAACATCGTCCTCAATGTTCTACCTGCTGGTGTGCTCTATATGTACAGAAGTAAGCAAAAATGGGTACGTTTGTTTCATGGCATCCTCCATTTCCCATGTAGCTTCATCTGGACCAAAATGTTTCCATTGCACCTTGACTTGTGCAATGGTTATGTTCCTGAGTGGGATTTCATTCTTTTCTATTATGAATTGTAGCTCTGGTAGGAATTCCCCCTCTGGTTCCACCTGAATCATAGACCAATCAATTATATGATCAGAATCATGTACATATTTCTTCAGTAACGAAACATGGAAAACATGATGTGCCTTCACTGTGGGAGGAAGTGCTAGAATATATGCTACAGGTCCCACTCTATCCAAAATTTCAAATGGTCCACAATACCGATGTGCCATCTTGGCACAAGCTCCCATTCTCAAGGAACTTTTTCTAGGCCTAACTTGAAGATACACATGATCCCTTCTTTGAACTCTCGAGGAGTCATTTTTCTATATGCATAGCTTTTCTATCTATCTTGAGCTATTTTCAATTTTTTTTTATCTGAACTATTTGTTGTTCCATTTCCTTTAGCATATCTTGCCCGATTGTAATTCTGTTTACTGGTTTATTCTAGTAGATTGGAATATTGCATTGTCTACCACAGAGGACCTCAAAAGGGCTCATCTTCAATGACTCTTGACAGCCATTGTTATAAGAAAAATCTACCATTGGTAGGTAATATTCCCACTTCTTGAGATGATGCATTACATGCATCCTTAACATGTCCTCTAACACTTGGTTTTCCCTCTCTGTCTTCCCATCATTTTGAGGGTGATAGGTTTTACTAAATAGTAATTTAGTTTCAAAACTAGCAAACACATATTTCCAAAAGTTCGAAGTAAATTTTGTATCTCTATCGGATATGATTTACTTGGGGATTCCATGTAGTCTAAATATTTCTTTCATGAAAATAGTGGAAATATATATTGCCTTGCAAGTTGATTTGACGGGAATAAAGTGAGCATCCTTGCTCAGTTTGTCCACAACTACCATGATGGCATCATTCTGTTTGGTTGATTTTGGTAACCCTGTGATGAAATCCATGGAGATGGTTTCCCATTTCCATTCTGGGATTGGTAGGGGCTGCAATAGCCCTGCTAGATGTCAGTGTTCTTCCTTAACCTGCTGACATTCTAGACATTTAGCTAAGAAATCAGCTATTTCCTTTTTCATTCTGGGCCAATTGTTTCCTAGTGGTTGTGATCATTTTCTGATAACCAGGATGACTAGTATATGGTCTTTTGTGTAGTTCATCCATTATGAACCTCTTCAAATAATCACAATTTGGAATATAGAACCTACATTTGTAGGTTAAAATGCCATCATTCAATAATCGATAACCCTCATACTTCAACCCTATGGGTTCTTTCTCTAAGTACGATTTCACAGTCTTGAAAAATGTATATGTTTCTTGTAAACTTTTGAATTTTTCCTTGACGTATGATTTACAGGTGCTCACATATTCCAAGTGAATCACTTTCATACTTATACTAAGGACATCAACCACTCTATTTTCTTTTCCTTTTATATGTTTGATTTCAAAATCAAACTCACTAAGGAGAGCCATCCATCTAGCTTGTCTAGCATTGAGTGTTCGTTGATCAAACAAATATCTCAACCCACTATGGTATGTCATAAGAAAAAATCCTCTACCTAGGAGGTAATGCCTTGAAATTTTTAAAGCATGTACTATGGAAGCCAATTCTAGATCGTGGGTCACATAATTTATTTCATGCTCATTCAATTTTCTGGATTCGTAGAAAATCACATGTCCTTTCTTGCAGGAATATGTACACACAAGGAAGTCCTTATTTGGGTTTGCAATCTTCAACACATGTGAATTAGTTAGGAGGTATTTTAGTTGTTGGAATCTCTCTTCACATTCTGGTGTCCAAATGAATTTAACTCATTTTTTCTAAACGAAGGTGATTGGGCAACAGAACTTGGAAAATCTCTTTATGAACCTTCTATAGTATCCTGCTAGGCCCATAAAGGATTTGATATCAGATACATATTTTTGGGTAGGCCAATCAATAATGGATTTGATCTTGTTAGGATCAACTGCCACTCCTTCAAAAATAACATTGCCTAAGTAATGGACTTGTTTTTGGAAAAAGTCACACTTACTAAACTTAACATAGAGTTGATGCTCTCTTAGCACTTGAAGCACTAACTTGAGATGTTCTTCATGTTCTTCCCTACTCTTAGAATAGATTAGGATATCATAAATGAATACCAACACAAATCTATCCAAGAACTTACTGAGTACATTATTCATTAAGCACATAAAAGTGGCAGGTGTGTTGGTAAGCCCAAATGGCACCACCACAAATTCATAGTGCCCATATCTTGTCCTAAATGTTGTTCTGTGGATTTATTCATTCTTAATTCGGAGTTTATGGTATCCATACCTCAATTCAATCTTAGATAAAATTGTATCACGCCTTAACTGGTCAAACAAGTCATCGATCCTTGGCAAGGGATACTTATTCTTAATGGTCATCTTATTGAGTTGTCTATAGTCTATGCACAACCTGAGTGTGACATCCTTGGTTTTCACAAATGAGGTGGGTGCTCCCCATGGAGACACACTAGGTCGAGTGTATCCTTTTTCCAACATCTACCTTAGTTGTAGTTTGAGATCGACTAGCTATGGTGTACTCATTCTATAGGGTTCTCTAGACACTGTCACCGCTCCTGGTACAAGTTCTATTGAAAAATCAATATTTATTCTCAGAGGTAGACCTGGTACCTCTTCTGGAAACACCTCTTTATATTCTATTAATATGGGATGGTCCTCTAGGCTTGCTTTATTATTCTCAATAGAGTTCAACACTTGTATTGTATACAAAGGACATCATTTTTTGCAATACTTCTTCACTTGAAGGGTTGATATTTGTCTCACTAAGACATGCTTTTGACTTCCTTGTAGGGTTATTTTTCTTCCTTCTCCACCTTCAAACTACAAATTTTTATTGTAACTATCCAACTTGGTTTTATGGGAAGCCAACTAGTCCATTCCAATCAACAGGTCATAAGATCCTAAATCTTGGGTGGGTAATCCATTCATAATGAATTGGCATCTTGATATAACCTTTGTTACCTTTCTTTTGGTTCCAGTGGCTAGTTGTACCAGCCATGATTTAACATGTTTTATTTGATGCAATTTACATTTCTCAACAGTTTGAGGGGAAACATAACTCAGATTAGAACCAGGGTCAATTAAAATAGAAACTAGATGGTTGGCAATCATACCTTCCATCTCCACCACTGAAGTTTGGTGGTTAGCTTGTCTATTATCCAAGGTTGCATTAATTTGTGGCATGCTCCTAGCCACATCATTGAATGTGGTAGCCTCATGGACGTCGTAGACCCTCCTATTTTCTTGTTTCCTATGTCAATAGTCCCTTAGCATATGTTCTTCTCCACAACCCCAACATTTCAAAGGTTCTATCTTTGTGTTATAAGTCTTACCTGGGGTTGCTCCAAAGGGTTTATTACCACTCTAAGATGGGAAAATATGTTGATATAAACTTTTAGTAGGAAGTCTCATCTTATAACCTTTTCCGTGGTTCTTAAATATTGAGGATTTAAACCCCTTCTCCTTGAATCCTAAATTTATTTTCTTCTTCCAACCCTCATGAGGTTCTGCCTTATTCTTAAATTTCTCATAGCAGTACCTTTCCTTCCAGATAGTATCTTATAAAGTCTTTGGCTCATCAAATTCAATTCTCCCTCAGAAGTACTGAGGCACTCCACTAATAAATCATTGCATATTTACCTTTTCATCCTTTATGTAGGCACATACCTTATCATTCCAATAAATTTTTTAATACATTCCTCTATTGTGAGTTGTCCCAGCTTGAGTTCATAGAAGTACTTGGTCTTCCCATCAAAGTATTTTTCCGAAAGATACTTCTTCTTGAAGTACTTCTCAAATTGTTTCCACAACAAGCCCTTCTCATGGATTCCTTTCACATTCCTAAGGTTCTCCCACCAAATGGAGGCCTTTCCATTCAAGTTGAAAATGGCTATTCGAGACTTTAAGTTTTCATAGTAGTCATGGACTCTGAAGTACTTCTTCAAGCCAAGTATCCAAACTTCTTCTTCTTCCCCCTTTTTAATCTCTCCATCTAAAGTGGGTGGTTTGTCTTTCTTTAACTTTTTAGGGTCATGGCTCTTGAAATGTTTCATCTTCTTTCTTCTGCTCTGGGAATGTGAACTAGTCTCATGGCTAGAAAATTCCTTGGAGTTGTTAGTGTCCTCACTAGAGGATTCTTCCGTTGAGTGTCTGTTATCTTCGTGTTGGGCCTTCTTTGAGGTGATCTTCCCTGTGTGGCCACTTTTAGTACTATTCTTTCGTATCTCAGGTGGACTTTGAGTTTTCTTAGTATGATGTCTGTCCACATGACTAGTTGTTGGTCCATGTTGCATCTGCCTTTGTATATCTGATAGGATTTGCAGTAGGACTACGTTAATTTCAGTTTGTTTTTCCTGTTCTTTTATCATCCTTTCATTGTCAACCTTGCAACTATGTAGTTATTCCATGATGATTCTTACAGTTTCAGCCAAATTTGGAGGGGTTTCCACCACCCTCCTCTCATCAGATTCTTCTTCTCTATTGTGGGAGCTTTCCCCCAACTCATGGTGTGTCACCATCCTTTACATTGTATTTTTCCTTATGTCCATTGATTGCTTGAGTGTTGATAAAACATTCTCTTTTAGTTTATGAACAACACATACAACTTGTAAGGTGAATTCAAATTCTTTATTTGGAACATTAGTAACATACAATTCATATTTTAAAAACATATAAAAACAATAGAAAGTTTCATTCCTTTCTTCAGTGGGGGGTTTAGATTGCTTCTTATAAATGGGGTATGATAGGGTGTTACCTCTTAAAAGTTTTCTAATAAGATTTTATGCAACTTGTTCATGAGCCCAAGAAGGCCAAGTGTTGTTGTCCGTTTTGATACCACTTTGTAACACACCCGACCCCTAAGTACCCTTTTTAGGGAAGGGGCATAAAAATTTCACTTTCGTTAATCATCTTCAATCCTCTTCCCGGGATCTCCATCCTCTTATGCTTGTCAAGAGTTTTCTAACAACTGCTATCATGCTCAAATTCGAGCTATGGATTGGGAGTTACGCCCTCCCAAATCTCTTTAGGAATTATTGTCCAAGGGCCACGTGGCGCCCACGTAAGTTAATATCATTCGTAACATCCCAAGTTCCCCAAAGTCCCGTAGTTTCCCAGCGCTCCTGTATCTATCGTGGAAATCCATCCACCATTAAATCCAATTGCAAAACTTATTCCTTGTTTAACACATAGGCTTAAGGGATTTCGACATTCGATGCTTTGGCACTGAATGCTCGTTTCTCTAATCGCATATCCTCCGGAGTCCAAAAACCCCAAAGTCCTATCACGTGGTTTTGTCCTTCGACCTTTTTGACTTATTTGATACACCACCCCGAAACCTCTGGAGTTCCAAATCCCAAGACTCCCGAAGGGTCCACACTTACATGTGGTGGTGTGTTAAATGCAGAGGCAAGGCAGGTAAGTCTGGGCCTTCGTCTGATTTACCCCAACGTTCCAACATTCCATGTTCCCCGAAGTCCCGAACTCCCAGTGTCCTAGGTACTCCACTGGCTTTTAGGCCAAGCGAGAATGCACCAGGGAGATGACACATGGAAAAGGGTAGAGATGACATGTGGCCCCATCAATGGGTGAAATGTGTCACATTTCAATGGGATTATAAGACCTGTAAGAATCACAAATCAAGGAAACATGTGGAATGTCGATCATGGGTCCACATCACCCTAGGTGATGTTAGCGTGTCCTGTCACTCGGGATTGACAGCCTCCAGAAGTTTCTAGATTCTCCTACCTACGAAATCTCCCAGAGCTTCAAAGTCTGAACTCCCACCAGTTGCCTCCCAATACCCCTTATATCCCATGGTCGATATGGGTCCACATAGATCCATAGATCTATGGCCTTCGTTGCTTCACAAATTCGGCATTCAAGGGGTCTGTTGTGTAATTTCCTATTTAGTCCTGGAGTGGTTAGCGTCGGGCTGACCATGGTCTAGATCCAATGGTCAGGAGGGATCCTGACGCGTCCTTGGATCGACGGTCTTTGTCACTTTGTGACTTCGCCGTTCAGGGGTTCTACCCGTTTAACACTCCCTTTCTCTCGGAGTGGTCAACATCGGACTGACCGCGACATAGATCCAATAGTCATGGGAGATCTAGAAGCATCCCCAGATCTACGATTCTCATCACTTCGCAATTTCATCATTCAGGGTTCCACTTGCTTAACACTCCTTTTCACCCAGAGTGGTCAACATCGGACTGACCACGATGGAAATCCAACGGTCAGGGAATATCTTGAATGTCCTCGGATCTACGATTCTCATCACTTTGCAACCAAGAAGTATGCCAAGATTTGATGATGGGACAGATTCCACGGTCGCAGATAAGGAAATCATCGGATGTCAGTCAACCTCGTTGGTAACTGCATCAGAAGGTTTCCTTCGATTGGTTTCAAAGGTTGTAAAGTTATAGCATCCCAGAGCTCCGAACTCCCGGAGTTTCGAATACAAAATAGCTTAGCTCCTTTCGGACCTAGCGAGGGGTTCCAAGGACCTGGTCATATGGATCCTATGATGAGTCTCGGGGCTGAATGCTCAACTCGTAGTCATTATTTTGTTAGGGTCGTGGACATGAGCCCTAGGTCACACTGGCGAAGGGTTTGAAGGAGGTTCCCTCCTTCCACAGAGCTTGAACTTAGTGACCAACGAAGGTGAATTTGAGGGGATGACATGACTGAGGTGTTCCAGCAAAGTCTTCTCCGACTCTTACATTACAAAATCATTCCTTGGGAAAATTTCCCTTAAGTATTTTCCAACTAGTACAGAAATCGTAAACTTATTCTTAAACTTATTTGGAGACCCATGTCTAGTCGTTCTTCTGCTGCTAAGCAGAGGAAAATAAAAACCATTCAAATGAAAGGGTCTACAAAAGAATAATAATCATTTCTAATAAAAATCAAACATTGCAAATTTTAGCCATAGACACAAACATTCAACCATCATTTCAATTCTAATACACATAATGTAAGAATACTTATCAATAAATATGATAGTGAAGCAACCACTGAGAGGGGTGCACGTTTCCACCCAACCGTAGGAACAACAACTCTTGGATGGATTTACTCCTGGCCACCCCCTAGCTAGATCATGATTCCTTGAGAGAGAATCATTCTTCTTGTTCAATGATAGTCAGGGACGAAGACCACTCTCCTCCTCCACGTGAACTTGGAAATTGGTTTTATTTTCACCAAGAAAGGGGGCCTAGAACAAGTGCTTCCTCATTCACTCATCTTCCTGCAGCCCCGTTTATCATCTTTGACTGAAAACGCTGCCGACAACTTCTTGCACCCAGAGCAATATTTTTATTCAGTTCTCCTCAAAACACCGAGAGTTGCACTTGCTCTTTTTTCCTTCAGGAAGAATGGTCTCTCGAATAATCTCTTCACCCTCTTCTCTTCCCACAAATTCCCTTCTTTTCTTTCCTTCCTTAGCAAGATTCTGTGGGTCTGAATCCCCAGTTAGTGGTCAAGTCAGGAAGTCTTTCAGATGGGTACTCTTCCCATCTCCTCATTAACTCTTAAGTTGGGATTCCCAACTACCAGTCTGACTGGTAATTTATTTATGGGTCAGAGGATTGTTTTGGGTCTAAGTAATTTAAATCCAATAAGGTACTGGTCTGGTGGGGGTCATTTCAACCATTGTTGGTTCCCCTCACCATCTCTCTCATAACATCATGATTTATCTTGGAAAACCCCTTCAACAGTTATGCAACACTATCCATTTTATTTAATAACAGGAAATACATATATATCTACGTTACCTTTTATAATAAAAAGGTCCATCAGTACCAATGTCCATCCATTTTCATTCTACCCATAGTCTTTTGGCAAGTTATAGTTATATTTACAAGATGGGGGAAACAAAGGTATTACATAAACGTAACCAATATCTTTGTTCCTTTATTATCACAAAGAAGATAAATAAAAACGTTGGTAAATTAAATGTCATGGGGGAAGGAAGAAGGCCAAAAGTCATATTGAACTTCAAATAAATACTAGAATTGTATCCAAAGAAAGGGGGATTTTTGGCTCTTCAAGCATTGTACATATTTGAACTATTTTGGGAATACATTGTTAAATAAAATTGAGAAGACATTCCATGGAGCTTTGATGTGCTATTGTTGAAACTATTAATATTGAGAATCCCTCAAGGCCAGGTTTTGATAGAGAGAGAAAAATGTATGTGTTGTTGTTTTTCCACAAACTATTTCAAGCGAAATGTATGCTTTTCACATGGGATGTAAGGACATATTTTCCAATAAACTTCCCTGATGCAATATATGTTCCTTCTGCGGTACTATTATTCTTTCTTATATTATACGTCTTGAGCATATGAGTTTTTGATGTATGCATAGATATGATTTATACTTTTCTGGTTATGTATGTGTATACATGTGTTTCTAACTTTTCACCTTCATGACAACTATTTGAGTGGGGTCTTAAGTCAATTTTGGTTTCATTACAACTCATTCACTTACGATAATTCACTCCTAGCTAGGATATGATAGATTAGAATTAGATTATATCTCTTTCATGCATCTACATATTCTTCATTTACATCTTTCGTTTGCATAATTATCCATTATTCACCTTCCTCGGTGGATTGGGCCACAACCGGTAAAACCAAAACCAGAAATGAATGTTGGGTCAGAATCTGGATCGGTTCCCTATTCCAAATGGTGAGAAGTATGATTGAGACTTCTTATCGGGGGTAACCCATGTTGTTGACAAAGGGCGATTTTGCTCATGTCAACACACTCATAACTAACTAATGTTTTAATGGTTGATTTTATTTATTTTTACACAAAGGCATTCTTAACAAGTGTACACATATAAATGCATACACATTTTTAATGCACACTCATTGTTTTAAATTTAAAAATAATGCGATACATTATTTTCCACACAACAATGGATTCCATGGAGCTTGGCGCAGGAGGATATATTTAAAAAAGAATGCGTACACATTCCTAAAGCATGCACACATTCCTAAAAGAATAGTAGACATGCATTCCAATTGAAATGAAAAAGGGAAGCAACTTTGTGCACCCACTCTCATCCATAGGTGATCCATACCTATAAAAAGATTAACACTCAATGTTGTAGGGAAACCGTGAATCCCCAAAGGCATCTCTAGTTGACAATGGTACTTCTCCCATCACTCCACTTAGATTCCACTCCAAGCTCTCTTGCACAGTGTTTTCTACAAGTTCAACTTTCGTCTCCTCTTTAGGCATGCATTTCACTACATGTTGTACATTCTCCATTGTCTCCACCTTAATATGGATATATCCCTCAACCTCCATTGCCAATTCATTTCTTATTGATGTCTCTCATCGCCCCATTAACTCCACTCTTTAGGGTTCTTTGATTTAATTTTCTCTACCTCTATTGTCTTTTGATGCCAAGTTCTGTTGATTTTACCACTTCAACCCAACACCCGACAATTAGCTCAAAATAAAATCACTTTATCTACTAAAAGAACAACTAAGTAATCAACTAAACATGCAACAAAATAATAAACTAGGAAACCAAAAATCTCACACACAAGACACCAATATTTTTGGGTATAAACCTCTGGAAAAAACCCAGAGGGAAAACCAGTTCCAAGATTATTTTATTAAGATCAAATCAAGGCTCTCGTAACAGGTAAAATGGCCCACTAAGAGAATATACATTGTAGACAAACCTGGCAATGTCTATGCTTCTATACAACCATGTACCAACATGCTTCCCGAGGTGTACACGCCTTTTCTTCAAAGAACCTATGTACATACACGAATGTCTCCACTGAAACCCACATGTGGATGCCTCTTATCTCTCTTATGCTTGACCTGTATGATCTCTAGATGAAATTCCTTCTCCACCTATCCAATATATTGAATCACAGTTCTTTGTGATCCAACCCTCTCTACATCAATACTTGGATAAAATCTCTTCACCCAACCGGTGAGATCTCCTCACTCTTGTTTAAGCAAAAGTCCTTATTTGCTTCTACACTCCTCACACTAGAAAAAGACCTCATTTTATATATTTGACCTTGATATCTCATCAAGGTAATTGATCTCAACATCTCACCGAAGATCCCAACCTTGGCATCTCACCAAAGGTGCCCACCTTGGTCTCTCACCAAGGATCTCTTGATCTCTCCAAGAGTTATCGATCTTGGCATCTCACCAAAGATCCTCACTTTGGTCTCTCACCAAGGCACTCTATGTCGAATCTCTCAATAAAAGTGTCTTCCTCCTTCACCCTAGCCTTGTTTTTATAATCATGAGTTATAATCTAAACCTAATCTTGAAAGTGGTAGACGACTGAGATTACTTCTCACACCCATTTAAGATTTACATGCTAATTACTTTTAGCACTTTCCTTAAATAACTCACTTAACTAATAAAGAACACTTTTACTTTAATTATTCCTTTAACTAAAGTAAACTCAAGGATAGAAGGCTTTTAACGACTTCCACATGTTAGACACATGCCAATGTGGAAGTACCTGTCGGATGCTACCACTCACATAAACAAGTTCTTGGTAATTTCTTCTGAGATTCTAATGAAAATTGATATATGTCCTCAATGAGAACCTCTTCCCACTCATCTTCATTCTTAGAAACCATTATTTTTGGTTTCCTACCATATTGAGTATTATTTAAGGAGTTGACTCTACTGAAAACATATTTTACATTTATCTTCTCACCTTGTCATCGTCACCGCTAATCTGTGGGATTCTCCTTAAAACCATAATACATTCTTTATGATCTTCTTCTTACAATCCTTTCTTGCATACTTCTCAACACCACCTTTTTACAATCTCTCACAACACCTTCCCACAAATCTTCTCTCTATTGGAGTTGTCTACACCTTTATTCATCTTTCCACAATTCCTCTATTTATGTAATTATTCTTCATTCTTTAGGTCTTATCCCAATAATGGAAATTATTTTCCACCAATGTTCTAGACTTCTTCCTTCATAAATCTTTTGCACCAACAAATAAAAACAATTCTCCCCAAATTTCTTCTACAATGGAACTACTTCCTCTCCAACTATTCTCCCTAGTATTCCTTTATTAGAATTGTCCTCGCCAACAATGTATGTACAACTTGTTCTGATGCCAAATGATCATGCAAACCAAGGTCTTCAAATCGAAGCACATGCAACAAACAACAACAATATGCAACTGCGATTTAAATTTAACACAATAAATACACATCATGACAATTTTGCTGTCTTTATTAAAATCACAAAGGGTTTAAAAAACCTCTAGAAACTTGTTACAATAATCAATAGGGAAAATATTGCACTCTACATTCTAACCCACACTTTTAAGTGGCCAAGATCCTCTAACATAAGCTATAAGTTGTAGCATTGAAAGGCCAAAAGTCCCAATTACATGAAATTCCTAATATTTAAACTATGTGGTTATGGTTGTTTGGTTTGAATTCTTTTCATTTCTGGAGATAACTCAAACATTTATTTGATTTTTCTCACTTACACATAGCTAAAAATCACCTCTCTAGCTTTGAGATGCAACTTCTTTTATGTCGTTTAAAAAGTTAAAATAAAAGTTAAAATGAAAAAAAAAAAAAAACATATAAAATAAGATTTAGACATAATATTTGAGTTGTATTTCAAAAATACTAGATTTACTAGATTAAAGGTTCAAAATGACCCTTAAACTCAATATTTTTAATGAAAATTTAAAGATAGATAAAGAATAATTTCCTTAAAACATATACAAATTTTAAAACCAAAACAAAAAAATCAAGCCATGTTCAACTAAACACTTTATCATTCAATTTACAACTTGGATGCAACCCTTAAACTCAAAATAAAAAATTGTGAATAGTGAGAAGATAGAGGAATACATCATATACATATGCAAAAAAAATTAAAGTCAAATTGATCCCTATACTTCATTTTCTTCCCTCATCCCTAACTCATCCTTTCCCTTCCATTTTTTAAGAGCTAAACTCATCCCTACCCTTTATTCTCTTCCCATGGCAATTGGTTAGTTATTTTTTTTAAGAGTGTAGGCTTAACCTTTTAACCCTTACATCTCGCATATATACACTTTATGCCTTTTGATATATATACACTTTATGGCTTTTGACATCTATCAAAATATAACTCTTTGAATAATATGGAGGGCATGTGCACTTGGGATATTAATTATTTGAATACAATGAAAAACAAATGCCAATATCGAGATGGCATTATAATGTTAAGAAACACGAGATGAATTACAGATATTATGAAGGCTTTGAGAAGTCTACATGGTGACATAACTTTACCCATGATGCACCAAATTTGCAACAACATCAATTTGTTTTTTAGAGGTCTACATGACGTAGGTACATTGGGTCCCGCCCATGTGCAAAATAAGGTTGGTAAATTGGAGAACCTACTATTCGCTATTGATTTTGAAAGGTTAATGTTGTTTAATTACATAGCAAATTGTTTTTTGGAATTGTTGAAATTTAATTACAACTTTTATTAAAAATGACAGTTTAGCAACTTTTTTAGAATCGTTGAAATTTAGTTATATTTTTTATTACATTTAGTTAATTTTTTATTAACAACTTTGTTGAAATTTAATTACATTTTTTATTAAATTGTTGAAATTTAGTTACTTTGTCCAATACATAATAAGATTTTTACGCAGATAGGCGTCCCCCCTATCAGACTTGCATGATTAATCATGTTTTTAATTACTAAATTTAATCTGATGGCAAGGAATTCAAGATGTTGGAATATTCTTCGTCTTACATACAAATCAATGAATAAGATTGCAAGAACTAACTACCTTGCATTTATAAAATCGTACGTTTCTCATGCTTACTTTTTCACTTTTACTAAACATGATTAAAAAATTACTGTAACAATATATGAGTGCCAAACGTTTATTAAAATTATTTATATGAGATATGCAGCAGATTACAGGCAGGCGCCACACGCAGGCCGCTTCATATTGATGGAGCGTATATGAGTGCCACACGTTTATTAAAATTATTTATATGAGATATGCAGCAGATTACAGGCAGGCGCCACGCGCAGGCTGCTTCATATTCATGGAGCGTTTTCGTTTCTATGGATACGAATGCACATGCAGGCAGGCCGCTTCATATTCCTGAAGCGTTTTGGTTTCTGATTTTACATGACCAGGTTCGCCAAGCAAATATTGGTCGCTTCGCAGTGACAGTGGCGCCATGATCGATTGTTGGAAGAGAGATGGCTCTGGTCATAATGGCTGTGATTTCGTCTCAATTTTATTTCTTTATTTTTAAGTTTTGTTATATCATTATCATCTGTATGCAGGCGGCGGTGTTTACACAGTGGAATGGCGAATCCGATGGTGATAACAGGCCG
>JZKD02S1951757.1:0-18873 GCA_000966675.3 Picea glauca
CTATAAGAATGAAAGAAAAAATAATAAACCATATGAGGAAGAGGTTGGTTAAATTCCAACACCTCGTGGCCAAGAACCAATCATAAAATGTGGCGAACTTGAATAACAATGAAAGAGTTAATTGGGTATGAATGTGGCCAGGGATAGTGGCACATTTGTTAAAACCCTTTGAAATGTTGAATTACGTTTTGAATATATATATACATGGAAAATCTAACAATTTGTTTGGCTGATTGAAGAATGAATTGCAGGAAGCAGAGGGTCATGGATATGGCAGTAAAGTAATCCCATAGGAAAGACCGATTGTCTGCTGAGCCAAAATGCAAGGAATGGTATTTCCTTTTGAGAAAGTGAATTTGATTGTTAGTATGCACCATTCTGAAATTTTTGTGACGATGTTGTAAAGGTGCAATAAAATGTATGTGCATGAGAACTAACAATTTGATTAGCTGAGGAATGAATGTAGGAAGGAGGAGTCTTGGATATGGAAATGTTGTAAGCCCATAAGGAAGACCGATTTCCTGTTGAGCTAAAATGTTATGGGAAGGAAAGTCCCATAATTATGAATCTAGTTCCTATGCGAAACAAATATGAAAACAAATTGTGGAATAGGAAATTTGTAGGTGACAGATTTACAATAGAATTCTAAAAGTTAGAATTTATAATGATGTCTCATGAACCTTGTGTACCTGTGATACAAGTGAGTAGAAAAGATTTGTCCTGAAAGAACAGATGAAGGATGTCATAGCTGAAAAAGATGAATGTGTCTACTACTGAGCCATGAAAACCCCATGATAAGCCATGACCATATGAAAATTATTGTGTTAGGTAACAAAAGACGGAGGGACACCTTGGGAGAGCAAGTCTGAGGGACGCCTCGACTATAAGACTCGATAGAGTCTCTAAAATTTTCTCATGCGAGAAAACCTTGGCATGGCAAGATGGATCACCCGAGGGACTATATAATAGTGAAGGGGATGCCTGAGCTTGGGCCTAGAGGGTGAGTGACCACAGGGAAGAGGATACCTTAATAATTATTGTAAACTATTGGGATCATGCACAGAGTGGGTAGTTTCCTGTGCGGAAAAACCTTGGAAAGGAAGATAAAATCATGATAGCTCTTGTGAACTATTGAATTGGAATCATGCACCCAATGGGTACATCAATGAAAGTGATGAGCATGGATAATAAAACTACCATGTGGATACAGATCCACAAACTGCACAGATAAGTACCGTGCTAGAATATGAATTTTCCTTTTTAATTTTGAACAATAGTAAGATGTTTTCACACAAAATTGTGATTAATGTGCTTTTTGTCCAAAAATTATTGAAGGCATGTGACGAAGACTAAGATTCTAAAAGAGGACCTAGCCAAGGATGAAGGTCAAGACTTCTAAAGTGGACGAATGAGAAAGGCATCACAGGTGTTTTGAGAAAAGAACACCAAGGATGGTGCTCCTTTAAGGGGGAGGGAATTGTAACACCCATGTTTCCCCCAATTTGTAATTAATCATATAATAGGAATTACCATGCTAATGCATGAGGAAAATGTAAATGTATTATTGTTTGAGTTGTCAATAACTGACTGCGGGGTTGAAGCCTTGAAAGTACTGACCATGATATCACTAGAGGAAGAATGTGAAAACCATACAAGAGGGTTCATATATCAAATAACCCCAAATATTCATGATAAGGATGACAAACCTCCCTCGAATCTCAAGGAAAGGAAAGCAGTCAATGAAGAAAGGATGGTGGTTAAATAAACAACCACCCCCATGAATGGAAACATGGGTTGTCAACCCAAAGTATTATAGGGACCTGCAGACCTGAGTTTCCTTCTCACAGAAGGAACATGACAGGTCAGCGAAACCGTCCAAGGTAAGAGGGAAACAAAGGAGAGGAGAAGGAGACATGAGACGAGAACGAGAGCTCTCAAGGGAGAGGCACGAATCTCTCAACCGGATCACGAGAAGAAGGCCACAAGCTTGATGCTAAAGAGCATTTGAGAAACCTTGTCGAGGCCAAAAATGAGTGAGAAAGCTCCGAGTTGTAGAAAGCAAGACCTGAACAGAAACTGAATCAGAGAGAGAACCCTCGAGAAGAGTGAGAGTTCCCTAGTGATATCATGGCTTGGCACGGGGGTGGCCAGAGTGCTAATATTGAATGCCTCTGAGCCTATGGTCGGGTGGAAGGATGAACACCCATATTCAGTTGGTTGGCGACAACCTGTAATAGATAAGTGATTTCTTACTCTGTGTAATTTAGCTGTAACTAGGCACGAATTTGGTTATACGGTGTATGTTTCAGGAATTGTGCTTGATTTCTGAATGGATATACTATGTCTCTTTCCTTACTACTTGGCTGTATAATTAGGCCAGTAAGAGATTATATGGATAGGACATGATTGGTACTCATAAATACTTGTGTCTTGAGGCATCTTGAGTTAGAGCCACGAGCTGTGAGTTCGTCAATCTTAGGCATAGTCTCATGTACACATTCCAACCTTCCTAGTTTTCTAGAGTCCCTTGGAGGATGAATTTCGTTAAGCTCATGAGAGGTAGTGTAGTTATGCACAGGCTCCCTGCGAGGCAAGTAGAGACCGAGACTCACTCAAGTCCTAGAATTGATGAATGAGTGCAAGGGGTGTGTGGAAGTGTCTTCTAAGAGTCAAGCCCAGGAGAAAAAGTGCAAAACTCTTAATTCCTTCATAGCTGAGAAAGCTCAGTAGGGACAACACTTTTCATAAGTGCTGGCGAGACCCAATAGTTGTCTTGCAGTAGAATATCGAAGGTTGAGACCTTTGAAGCTTCGAAATCTTCTGAGATCGGGAAGAAAGCCAAAACTCAGGAGGAAGAGAAACAACAACCCTTAGATCAACTCTAGAGTGTGGATCTAGACCATTGAAATCCTACATCCAGGCACATAAGATAACGCGCAAGAGGAGAGGATCTGAACAGATGGTATAAAGCCGTCAGATCTAGAGCGCGGACTGACAGTCGTTGGATCCAGAGATAGGCACATGAAAGAAGTCCCAAAATCACTTCAATCGTTGAATCGTTGGAGGACAGGTGGCGAACATCCGGAAGCTACCAGGGTTTCAGAACTTAGGCGTATAAGGGTCGTGAAGAACGAGGATTCACAATCACTGAAATTGTGAGGGTTATTCTGGATCATTGGATCCAGGGAAGCACATGGAAAAGATCTAACCCATTGGAGTTTTGACATATGGGATACCTAAAGGCAAATATCTTGTACTCGCCAATCCTGAAATCCTAACTTGCGAAACCCCAAAATGGCATAGTGTGTCTAGATTTTGGATGTTTCGGTATTTCGACACCTGCGAAATCCAAGGGTCAGTTCCCTTGTACTCGTCAGACGTGAAGTCCTGACTTGAGAAACCCTGAAATGAGCTTAGAGATGAATACGGGCTTAGGAGTTTCGGCTCCTAGGAAACCTAAGTGTGAGATCTCATGTCTTTGCATATCACAAAACCCCAAAATGAGCTTAGCGATGAATATAGGATTAGGAGTTTCGACTCTCGGGAAACCTAAGTGTGAGATCTCCTATCTGTGCATATCATGAAACCCTGACTTGCGAAACCCTGAAATAATAATAGCGTGGATAAGTCTTGATGTCACGATATTTTGGCACTTGGGATATCTAGAGGCAAGTCCCTGGTACATGCTAGTCTTGAATTCCCGACTTGTGAAATCCCCATATGGATTAGCGTGTGTAGATTTGGTTTTCGGTGTTTCGACACCTGAAAAACCGAAGGGTATGAACCCCCCATCCTCGTCTACCACGAAAACTAGGTACACGAGACTCCGAAAGGTGGAATCCCAGGTCTTAATCTGAGGCATTGTTAGATGTGATGAACTGTTGGTTCCTTTCGGATTTCAGCACTTCGAGAGACCAGAGAGTAGGGGAACACATGCATCGCATTTTCTCGAATCGCAAAAGCCGAAAGCACCTCTCCGATAAGGCCGATGGTCATAGCCAATGACCACATGTGTAAGGATAAGGGATGGTAGGGTCTGCATCAGGCCCCATAGGAACTCGGGGATTCTATTCCTCGGGGAAAAGAAGGAAAAAGCCGAAAAATATTAGTTCCCGTAGTGGGTGTGTGACAGGAAATGTCCCTGTTGAGTTAATTAATTATCTTAATTGTTGATCATGAAATCATCAATCCAGGGACATAATCTTAGAGGTGCCAACATTGTATGTGCATGGACTAGGATCATCATTACTATCCAATCTATGAAAAGATCATGAAACTACAATAGAAAATAAAAATAAAATTATTATTGGGAAGAAAATAAAGAAAATTCCCTACCATCATAGGATACAATATTTCAATCGAGAAATTCCTGAGCATCTTTTAATCTCATTCCCATATTCAAGTGAAAATATTCTTGCAATTGCAAAAACAAATCAAACAAGGCATGTAAAGCTGAGAAGAAAAGAAAGCATTTAGAATTTAAATCTAAGAGATGTGCTAACTAGTCAAATAATATCAAGGCTTCTCTAATGGCACCAATCATAATATTTCACCTACTCTAATGGTCAAGTGTTCAAGGGATTCAAAAGTGGAATTTCACTCATGAACTATGGCCTTCCGTAAGGTCCATCCTTTATTATAATCCACTCAAAATTCATGAAAGAAATAAAATATTCTTAAATTAAACTAATCTGAATGACATATAAATCTAGTGTAATGTAAATCTAAACCTACATAAAATCAAAGGGCCACGTGAATAAAATTGGTGGGCCCTCCTAATCGAATTCAAATTTCCTAAAAACTTACATACTTAAAAACTAAATTGGAGCACGAATTTTGGTATTCAAAACATAAGCACAATCCTTTGTATTAATAAAGGTTCAACAATAGTACAATAAAATTGATATGTACATATTATGGTCTAGTGTAGCTCTAGCTCTCTTCTAGTTCCTCTAACTCTAGATATCCAAATTATTACTTATGACTTCTAACTTACATCAATTTCCTCCACACCTTCATTTATACATAAGAGGTGGGAACTAATTCAAAACAACCCTTACAAATTTAACCAAACAAATAAGTTTTGTTTTTTACAAATCTGGGCACAACATGTAATTTGGGTAAATCCATGTTAAATATATGTCTAAATCTCCTAAACTATTTCTAAATTCAATAAATGACTTGTGAAATACTCAATTAATCGTATTCTAGACAAAACCCATCTTTTCATTTTCCAAGATTTGTCTTCATTTCCTCGGAAATCATGGTAGACGTTGGTTGTTTGAAATTGCTGCTAATTTGGACCATAACAAAAATTCTAGGCAAACCTAGAATATAAAATCATCCGGATCTCCCAAACCATATATAATTTTGGAAATATTTTGTAACACCCTTGGCCACCCAAGACGGGCCATGCTACTCCAAATAACGCTCTGATACCATATTGTAACATCCTTGACCACCAACAGGTCAAGCATCATCACAGAGTAAACATCTTTTGTGGAAATATTCACATATAAAATTAACAAGAAATAAATAGAGATAACATCTAATATATATATATATAATGCAATTAAATAGACATAAACACTCTTCTCATACTCCTATTCATGCGGAAGAAAAACTAACACATACATCTAATATATATATGCATTACTCATCAATTATAAGACATGTACAAATACACAACATACAATGAACAAAGAATTGGTACTCATATTTTAATTGAAGTACACCAATTGCGTGCAGACCTTCCACGAACCTCCCATCCTTAGACCATGCTTCTCATCACTCTCAGCAGTGGGTCACCCCTGAACTAGGACTAAACTCCACTGGGAAAGGGATTTTGAGGCTAGGCAAGGACAAAAGGAAGTTGCATATTACAACAAGAAGGATTTTCTCCAAGGATCCACTTACTCCCACAGCTTGCAGACTGTCATTCCCCACATGCCTATCCCACCCTAGGAGTGTACACCCTCACTGTCCAACAATACATAAGCTGCTACACCTCCCTTTCCTTGGGATTCAATAACAGGCCAGATTAGGAATTCTCAGAGCTCTGTAGCTGATACTAGACTCCCTCCAGGAGAAATCACTTCCTCAATACACTCTCTCACTTGGAGAGAGTTACTCACAGACCTAACAATTTGCTTTGTCTATCCACAGGCCTGACAACCTGCTTCTTCACTCCTGCTCCTTAACACATGGGCACAGTGATGGAAGCAATAGAAACTGGACGTGGGAATCAATATATATAGGACAAAACAAAGGCAGCATGTAGGGTACAAGTGTCACAAGGGTATAAACTTAGGTTTGTTGTAGAGGTTGGAGGTCTTAGCATTCAATAATGGCAGACTGGTTCACTGCCTTCCTGTTCAGTTCATCCGCGATTTGGGGTAATGGATGGCCAGCATGGTCCAGAATAGTGAGAGTGGATAGAAGGGTGAGAATGGTTCAAATTCTCAGCCTAGTGAGAATGGTGAGAATGCCCCCCATAAATCTGCATGCATTTTGGATGACACTTGGCTCTCCAGGAGCACATTCCCCCCACTTGGAACTCATTCCTCTCCCTAAAGGAATTTAGGATAAATTCATATCCTCTTTACAACTTTGTAGAATAATAATATATTATTCTACTAGGCACTTAAGATTAGTCTCTTAGGCTCTACTCTTAGCCTCCTCCCTTGCCCAAACTAATGGAGTTCATTAGCCCATACTCTTTCTTCATGGTCTGTCTAAACAAAATGATGTTGTTATATTAATAATATGGGTATTTACATTTACAAAACAAACTCATGGACTTTAACACCTAGGCTCCCGACCTAATCAACACATAAACCTACCAACTTATAAATACTTGGCTCACCAGCCTACAAAAAATGTTACATTTGTAATTACAACTGGGGATCGTCCTTGGTGTATTACAATCCCCTCCCCTTATTTTTGCATTGTCCTCAGTGCAACTTAATTACACAACATCAACAAGACTTCCAAAATCTTCAAAACGACGCGGGTATTCTTCCCACATAGCATTTTCATTCTCCCATGTTGCATCCTCAGGACCATACCAGGTCCATTGAAGCTTTAGAAACCCTATGGCTCGAATTCGAAGATTCTTACTCTTCCGCTCTAGTATGCGCAGCATATCCACTTTGAACGAACCTTCTTTCTCCACATGAATCACATTCCAGTCAATCACATGATTAGCATCGGGTATATATTTCTTGAGAAATGAGACATGAAATACATTATGAATAGTCATGCATGAAGGAAATGAAAGCATATAAGCTACTGGTCCAATCCTTTCTAGAATTTCAAATGGTTTGCAATATCTGGTTGCCAACTTGGAACAGTTTCCCAGATTTAGGGATCTATTGTTGGATTTCACCTTCAAGAAAACATGATCACCCACTTTAAACTCTCTGTGGGTTCTTCCTTTGTTATAATAGCTTTTCTGCTTGTCTTGGGCAGCCTTCAAATTTTGCTTTATCTTTAACAATTTCTCTTCCATTTCCCTGAGCAACTCTGGCCCAATTATTTCTCTATCAATTGGGTTGTCCTATCTTATTGGTGTGTTTCACTTTCTGCCATAAAGTGCCTCAAATGGGCTCATCTTCAGTGATGCTTTGTACCCATTGTTGTAAGAAAACTCTACCAAGTGTAGGTAGTTATCCCATATGGATGGTTTGTCCATCACATACATTCTTAACATATTGTATATCACTTGATTTACTCTTTATGTTTGTCCATGAGACTCAGGATGATAAGTTGTGTTGAAATTCAGGATCATTCCGATCCCCTTGAATAATCCTCTCCAAAACTTCGAGGTAAATTTTCGGTCTCTGTCAAATAGAATTTTCTTGGGAATATAGTGAAAATGTGTTATTTCCCTCATATAAATATCAACAACATTAGATGCCTTGTGAGTAGTCTTCAGTGGAATAAAATGGGCAACTTTCGTAATCTTATCCACCACCACCATGATGGAATCATGTTGCTTGTTTGTTCTAGGTAATCCTGTGATGAAATCCATTGTCACCACTTCCCACTTCCATTCAGGTATGGGTAATGGATGTAGCAACCCAACTAGGTGTCTATGCTCATATTTGACCCTTTAACACTCCATACATTTGGCTATGTACTCTGCAATTTCTTTCTTCATGCCTGAAAAATAGTAATGGCTCTTGATTGCTGCCACTGTTTTTTGATATCCAGGGTGCCCATCTTAAGGCACATTATGCATCTCTTTCAATATCATACTCCTCAATTCGTGAGAAATGGGTACATAAATTATGTTCCTATACAGGAGTATTCCATCAACTCCCAATCTATAATCTTCTATTTTCTGTAGCATCTTACCTTGTTGTAACTTTGTTACCATTTCCATGTACTGCAAAACTTATTTTGCATATTCCAAAATTGTATCTTTAAGATTGGTTTGATACATGTTGATGGTTGTAGAATGTAGTTCATGCACTCTCCTTTTGAGTGCATCAACCACTTTGTTCTCCTTCCCTTTCATGCCCTTGATATCAAAGTCATATTCACAGAGGAATTCCAACCATCTTCTCTTCCTAGAATTTAAAGTAGGTTGATCAAACAAATATTTCAAACCATTATGGTCTGTTCTAAGCTCAAAACTCTTTCCCATGAGGTAGTGTATCCATTCCTCCTTTAAAGCATGTACTATGGCTTCCAACTCCAAATCGTGAGTGGCGTATAGCCTTTCATGCTCTTTCAATTTCCTGGATTCAAAACATATCACAAACCCATTCTAGATGAGGACTCCACCTAGTCCTTCTTTGCATGCATCTGTGAAAACCACAAATTCTTCATATGGATACAAAATCTTCATAATTGTATCACTAGTTAACATTTACTTCAATTTTTGGAAGATCTTTTCACATTCTTATGTCCATTGAAATTTTACCCCTTTTCTTTGCAAGGAAGTGATTGGGTAAGCAATCCTCGAAAACACTGTAATGAATCTCTGGTAGTAACTGGATAGAACCATGAAGGATCTGACTTATGTCACATTCTTAGGTGTTTCCCACCCTTTAATGGCTTCAATCTTTTCAGGGTCTACTGTTATTCCTTCTTCGGATATTATATGTCCCAAATAGTGGACTCGATTTTGGAAAAATGATCACTTGCTCAACTTAGCAAATAATTGGTTCTCTCTTATCACTTGTAACACCATACTCAAGCATTTCTTTTTCTCTTCCTCTATATTGGAATATAAAAGGATGTCATCCTAAAAGACAATGACAAACTTTTCTAAATATTCTCAGAAAGAACCATTCATTAAGCACATGAAAACAACTGGCATATTTGATAACCCAAATGGAACCACTGTGAACTCATAATGACCATACCTTGTTCGGAAGGTGGTCTTGCTGATGTATTCATATTTAATCCTCACAAGATGGTATCCTAACCTGAGATATATCTTTGAAAATAACCTTGCATCCTTCAACTGATCGAAGAGATCATCAATCCTTGGTAGAGGATACTTGTTATTTATAGTTACTTTATTTAACTTCCCGAAGTCAATGCACAATCCCATGGTCCCATCTTTCTTATTCACAAATAAAATTGGGGCACCCCAAGGTTACACACTTGGGCGTATGTACCCCTTCATTAAAATTTATTCAAGTTGCATTTGTAGTTATTTCAGTTCTGTTGTGCGCATTCGGTAGGGAGTCTTTGATAATGGAGCTGCCCCATGCATCAAATTTATAGTTAAATCAATATATCTCTTTGGAGGTGGCCCTGATATCTCCTTGAACACATCTTCAAAATATTTCAGGACCACATGATACTCCAATTTTGGCACCTTATCCTTAGTTTCTTCATCCATATGGGCTAAAAATATTTGGCATCCTTTACTGCAACACTTCTTTAGCTACATTGATGAGATTTCCTGGACAATAACTACCCTGGGAWTTCCTTGGACTTCTCTCTGATTTCCTTCATCATCCAAGAAAGTGAATGCCTTGTTATGACATTCTAATATGGCATGGTGTTGKTCCAACCAATCCATACMAATTAGGAAATCATATGATACCAAAGGAAAGATGTTCAAATCTTCCTTGGTACTCATCCCATTCATGCCCAYTGGACATGATTTAACCAACTCAACAAACTTTCTCTTGKCTCTTGTAGCCAGCTGAACCAACCAATATTTCCAATGMTTTCTTCTTGGTAACTKAAATATTTCCACTAWTGTTKTGCCTCTTTCATCTCCTTAGTGAGAAAAATAGAGGTTCTTGCAAGCTTAGTTGGGTCTGCTAAGTAGGACAGCTGTAAGGAAAAGGGTTAGAAAAATAAATATAAAARAACAACTAAGAATTAAACTAAGAAATAAAATAACAACTAAACTAATGAGGATAGGGACATAARGACAAAAGAAACAATAAGACCCATGTCACCAATGGTAAGGTTGATATTAGTGAAAGAAAACACCAAGAAGAAAGAGGACTATGAGTCCCTTCTTCCTCCAAGGGAGGGCTCTTGTACCCCCACAAATAAGCTCTTCTTACGACTTTGAATGAAAATGGTGAAAAAATTCTTTGCTAATCCATTCAAGGGGTGAGATGGATTTCCCAGTGCAATGGTGCTAATATAATCTTGATGAGAATAGAGGATTCCTAAAGAGAATAGTAGCAGCATAAATTTTCTATTGAATTCCTTGAAAAATGAAGAGCACCCATGGCCTTTTTATAGCACCTCTTTGAGGTATTGTGCAACCAACTTGTAGTGTGTAAAGAGGCTAATTAGGGMATTTTTAGGTCTTTGACCAGCCACCCAGTCAGATCCAGTCTAGATTTGAGTGTCAAATCAACTTGGAAGCTGAACCARAAGTGGGTGGGAGGCCGATCACTCTCATAAATGCACCGTTCTCAGATGTGTGYAGCTTTTAKCRACCATAGTTGYGCATCGGGTGCATGTGCGCTTTTCCTGCATTTCTGTTTTACGCATGTGCACGCGCGSAGTGTGTAGTCATAACACACTTTAATTTTGTCACTGGTTGTATAGTTTTTGACCCTTTGGAAATGCSTTTGTGGTAATTTTGGTCCATGGGTGACCTCATAACTATTTGACGATGATGAATTCTTGTAACCATTTGTGGACGAAATTTTAGTGATAACAGATGCCCCCTKATGGATGAGRTTAGGAGCATACGTATAGCCAAAATCCATCAATGTTTCTTCTASTGAGAGTGTCGTTGTAAGAGAGAGAGATAGTGGGATTGTCAAGGGTTACCCATTGGAGGGAGAAGGGAAMTTGTAGAACYCAACCTTCCATAASGTGTGTAAAAATAAACTGTGTACAAATGAGGCAGGCATGCCCCATGCTCATGTCATGTAACTCAAAAAGGAATGATGTGTTGATGTAGAAAACTACAGTTCCCTCGGGGGAAGTCATGATAAAGGAAGAAGACAATTTTGTGGAGGAACATACTATGAAAAATAGGCAGTGACATCTATAAGAAGTACCACAGATTCTGTAGGCATTGATAGCCCAGCCAAGTTCAGAGGTCTTCGGCAAATACAAGAAATAAATGCAATATTCGCAAAGTAAGACCCACCATAACATGAGAAAGTGTTGATGTCGAATGTTATAGGGGTCAATGACAGTAGGGAGAAATTTTGGTTCTCCCCGTGCCATCTGAGACCTCCCATTGGAAAGGTAATGAGAGTCAAGATACTGTCACCCTTCTGGAAACTGTGTTGATGTCGACAAAAAAGGGGGACGCAACTCCAAGAAGAAAAGGTATTCGTGAAATCTACTAGGTGAGGTTAGGAACTGGAGGAGGTACATGGACGAATTCAAGATGTAGGAAGACTCAAGACTACCCTTTGTTGGGGGTATAGGTGAGGTATAAGTGGCTACAACCATTCAACTAGGTCAAGTCTTAGGGGGACAACAAGACAGGGGATAAGTTGTGCCAGAGGCAGGACAAAGTGAACAAACTCAGAGGGCAGAGGTAAGTGACCTATGGGATACTTAGAGTATATGGACGATGTCAATAGGGGTAGATGATAAGGAGTGCCCCAACTAAGGGTGACATGGGTTGTGTTTGCCAAAAAAGGGAAGAAGGTCATCAAAGGTGGCGACAAAAGGAGATGTAAATGTTGAAAACAAAGGCTTTTTACAATGTACCAAATAAATAAAGAATAATTTGGGATGAGTGTACAAATACAGAAACGGGTGCCCCAATGTAATATGGTTGGCCCGAGTAGGGCACAATTTTCTTGGAGAACTGGTGGAGGGTGGGGGCCCCATGGGTAGGTTTCTGTATGAGGTCGGTGAAATGAAGGGAAATTTGCAGAGGGGAAAACTGATTGTGGATGAAATGAAGGGTTCATGATATTGTGGAGGTGCAGTCAAAATAGAACCTTGAAGAGATAATCTGGGAGTCCA
Organism: Picea glauca; assembly: GCA_000966675.3. Taxonomy (NCBI): domain Eukaryota; kingdom Viridiplantae; phylum Streptophyta; class Pinopsida; order Pinales; family Pinaceae; genus Picea; species Picea glauca. The sequence goes on from JZKD02S1951757.1 coordinate 12,427, forward strand.
GTGGGAAATCTAGCAAAATGAGAAGGAGTATGTGGTTGATTCGCGGCATGATGTAAGACTATCGGGACTCCCATACCTAAAGGGTTGAAAAACAACATGAGTGTCAAAGTGAAAAAGGGTGCTATGAATGGGACAACTCATGTGGGGGAGAGTGCTACCGGGTGACAGTACCTAAGATGCAAATGGAGGTGTTGGTATTGCAGGGCCGGAGATGGGGATCCTAGAGGCAAATGTCAGAGGGTGTGACTGGAGATGCAAGTGAGATTTAGAGGGAATGATTACATGCCAATGTTGATTATATACTTGAAGGGGTTGCGTTGATGTATGATGACCAAGTACCTACGCACATGAAAACCAAATACCCAACGTGAACAATATCTGAAGAGAATCGAACATACGAGCAGTTGTGTAGTGGACAGGTGCACTTTGGTGTGTGCCTATGTCCATGACAGGGGCGCATGGAGGTGCCCCTGTAGGGTGGGAAAGCGCGCATGCATGCGTACCTGTGGGATGGACAGGTGTGCCTATGTTCACACCTATGGAATGGACAGGCGCCCATATGTGTGCGCTTGTGGGGTGAACAGGCGCGCATATGTGTGCATTTGTGGGTTAAACAGTCGCGCCTTGGGGGCAAGGATGACGGGTGAAAAACTCATCTTTTTTAATGTTTTTTATGGTCAATATGGCTGACATAGCACTGTATTATGTGGTTGCAGGCGATCATTTTTCACGATGCCAGTCGGCTGGTGAGAGCGGGATTGGTCCCAACTGATATTGAGGAGCCGAGGGTATGTGCCACTTTGGCAGCTTGTGGGTCGCTGAAGTTCTTTGAGTGCCCGTTTATATGGGTGCAGGAGTATCTCCTGCAATTTCTTATTCAGATGTGGAGTCCGAACCTGCATTGTGTTATGGTGCGGGGAGAGAAAATTTCCTTCACTGCGGTGGAGGACATATACTTTTTGACTGGGCTCCCTTTTCAGGGAACGCCCCTACCGGCAGAGCCGATGTTGCTTGTGGACGTTTTGTTAGCGACATTGGCCCGGAGGTAATGTTCCAGGGAGAACTATATGTTGGGCTCCATCGTGAGCATCGAGGCGATGGATGCTCTAGCGCATCACTGTATAGCAGTGATGATTGTGAGGGTGTATGGGTCCCTTGCGACTCAGTGGATCAGTGGTGGTCAGCTGAGTGTTATGGGGACAGTAATGGCCGGTGATATGAACATGGTGTTACCTCCAGGGGAGGTATTTGATCACTGAGCTATGTTTATGAGTTTGATATGTTGATTTTTGAGATAGCATGAAATGTGCATTTTGTATGGATGTTGATACTATCGTTTGGTTGTTTGTATGTGTAGATGTGGGACCTCGCGAGTGTGAGGTTGAGCTACTGAGAGCATCGGATCGCTAGGATATGGAGAGAATACTATGGGGATGGCCATAGGTAGGAGATAGATGTCGGAATGAGGACGCCGAGACGAGACTAGCTGAGGATAAGAGACCAGTGAGGAGATGCTAATTTGATGACCCAGGTGTCGGGCCATCACATGCTCCTCCGACGGATACCAGAGTAGATTTTGAGGATATTCGTCGTCATCTGGAGGTGGTGCTACAGGGCATTCCTGAGGGCATGTGGTCACACATCCAGGATGAGGGCATCCTGAAGAAATGTGTGGGAGTTCTATCGCCGTGGTGGGCCGTGGTGCAGTGAGAAGCAGTAGTAGGTGCTGCTATGACTAGACATTTACCTCTCAGTCCAGAGGGACCAATAGTGGATGGGGGACCATCGCCTAAGGGAGGGGTAGGAGGTGGTGCTCTAGAGGCACCATGAGTGTCACTCTATCTATTTTTATATTTTGTATATAGGCTGATGAGCCCATTTTGGTGTAGTGGCACCAATTTTGTACCAAGGTGATTCACTGGCCAACAAATGTTTGTATAATTGTATGTAAACATTTTGATGGCACTGTGGACCGATTTATATATATATATATATATATATATATATGAGAATACATTTTGTGGTCTATGGGATGTTTACATGTGTTTTGTTAACATGTTGATGAGGTCTAATCTATATATGTTGTGACAAGTTTTTGATAGTTTTATGTATGTGTAGAGGTATCTTGATGTGATATATGCCAATCTAACACCATGTTAGCTAAGTTATCTATAATTTGATTCAATTGTCGGGGAATATGTGTAAATGTAATGAAATCAAAATGTCGAGATAAAATTCTAACTTGCAAGTATTTGCGAAAGAGGCAAGAATTGGGGACGCGGTACACATTGTTGAGCTGGAGAACGACTAGTGGAGAGTCAAGAAAGACGCTAAGGTGAAAAATACGATGATGCTAGGCATCGGAAAGGAGGCCAATGACGACCGTGTATTGTTCTTGGTTGTTGGTGGCTGAACCCAAACATATGCCGCTAGAATGGAGCATTTCATGTGAGGGGGTATAGAGGGCCAAAGTGAGATTTTGTGTCCAACGACTGATGACATCAACATCATCAATGTGGTAGGCTGGTGGAGGAAGCATCTGTCAATAGCACAAATGATAGTTTAGACGTGAGGGATGTAAAAAATATTAAAAACACTTTAAAAGAAATAACCTAAAGTAGAATTTCTACGCTTAGGAATAAAATTTATTTAGGTATAACCCGTTGATGGGTTCTTTGAGAGAGAGGCCTTCGAGAGAGGCCAGGATGTATGTGCCTTTGGTGAGGCAATGTTGGATATTGTAGGGGCCATGCCATAGTGACTCGAATTTTCCATGACCAAGGGTATCATGAGCGATATCGTAAGCAAGGATGAGGTGGCCTTTGTGAAATGAGGGAAGGTTGACATAGCAATCATAGGTGGTTTTTGACCATTTTTTGGCTGCCTCATTGTTCTGTAATGAAGATCAACGATCTTCATATAGGGATTCTAAGTGAAACAAGTGCTGCTTTATTGGAGCAGTGTCGAGTAATAGCTCTATTGCGATACACAAGGTGGGAATTTTGCACTTGATGGGAAGAGTGGCCTCAATCCCATGGACTATATGAAATGGTGTGAAACCAGTGGTCATTTTCATGGCCGTACGGTAAGCCCATAGCGTGGAAAATAAAATATGATGCCAATTGGTCTTATGTTTATTAATCGTGCACTGTAACATGGTCTTGAATACCTTGTTAACTTCTTCAACCTGTCTGTTATACTGGGGGTAATATGGTGAGCCAAACTCGTGGGAGAATCCTAACCGAGATGAGAGTTCAACGAAAATCTCATTCTCGAAGTGTTTCTCGTGATCAAAAACTAGTTGGAGTGGTACTCCAAAGCGGGATATGACGTGATTAAAGAAAAATTGCGTTACAGTGTCAGCAGTATTGTTGAAGGTGGGCATAGCTTCCACCCATTTTGTGAAGTAATCAACTGTGAAAACAATGTATTTGTGTCCATTGTTGTATGGGGGATTACAAGTCATGAAGTCAATGCCCCATTTACAAAAGGGGCTGACAGTAATGACTGGGTGAATAAGAGAAGGTGGTCCTCGTGCTTTGTTAGCATAAAGATGACATTTCTCGCATCGCTTCATGGCATGAATGAAATTGTGAAACAATGTAGGCCAAAAATAACCTGATCGGATGATTTTCTGAGTAGTGGACATTCCTGAAATATGGCCCCCACATGCGCCACTATGGCAGTCGTTCAAGACTCTATCAACCTCATCAATAGTCAAGAATCGACGGAGTATGGTGTTGATCCCTCACTGGTATAAGATATCTTCGATGAGGAGATAGTGGGGGGCCTGGTGGCAAATATGACAATGATCATCTCGTGAGAGGTGGTTACCGAACATTTGGGTTAAGAGGTAGACAAGGAGGTCACCGTACCAAGGATCATCCGAAGTGATGTAAAAGAGATGTTCATCATGGAAGTCAGTATTGACGGGGGCACTGGTAGTATCGGAGGGGAAGGTCATGACAAGTTTGGCGAGGATGAGATCTTTATTGCTCTTGGGTGTTGAAAAGTCAAGATTGTACTCCTGAAGGATAATGATCCATTAGACAAATTTGCCATTATTTTGCCGACGGATGAGAAAGTATTGCATAGGGTTGGAATCTTCTATGACCTTAATTGTGCAAAGTAAAATGTAATGGCGTAGTTTTTGGACTGCGAGGACGACTGCAAGGGCTAGTTTCTCTTCATGATTATACTTCAGGGGTGGCCCTGAGAGGTTTTTACTAATGTAGTAAATGACATGTTCACGATCATCATCACCGATTTGAACGAGAACTCCTACTACTAAGACAGTTGATGCTAATATGTAGATGATATAGTCACGATTATAGTCGAGTGAACTAATTAAAGGGGAATTGGATAGCACCGTTTTAAGATCATCAAATTATTTTTTGGCATGTTCATCCCAATGAAATGGGATGTCATTGCGTAGTAAGCGAAGGAAACCATGTGCTTGAGTGGCATAGTCTGGGAAAAATCATCGTAGAAAGTTAGCTTTTCCTTGTAGGCTCTGGAGTTGACATAAATTCTGGGGAGGTGGAATTTCTGTGATGGATTGGACTTTGAGGGGGTCCACGGTAACACTTCTTTGGGAAATTATGAATCCGAGGAGGTGCCCCACAGTGACACAGAACGTGCACTTGATGGGGTTCAAGCGGATGTTGTACTAGTGACATCGTTGAAAGATGATCCGTAAATCATCAAGATGTTGGGTGAATTTCTTGGATTGAGCTATGAGGTCATCCAAGTATGCGAGGATGATATGAGATAGATCGTGAAAAATGTATGTCATAGCCCATTGGAAAGTTGCGCCAGCATTCTTTAGTCCAAAAGGCATGACACAATATGCAAAATTACCCCAAGGGGTAGTGAATGATGTTTTGTATTGATCAGCTCGGTGGATTTGGATTTGATTATAACCAGAGAAACCATCCATGAAGGATAGAGCCTCATGGCCAGTGCAGTCATCGATGATTTGATCGATGAAAGGCATTGAAAAGTTGTCTTTGGGACATGCATGATTGAGATCATGAAAGTCCATGTAGACGCGGATAGTGCCCTGTTTTTTGTTAACATGTATAGGGTTGAAAACCCATGATGTATAAGCGATGGGGTATATGAACCCAGCCGCGCGTAATTTGTCAATCTCAGCTTTGATGGCCTCTGCTTTAAATGGGTGTAGTGGTTGTTGTTTTTGATGAAATAGTGTAATTTCATGCCAGGTGTAGATGCGATTTTCAATGATAGAGGGATCAAGGCCAGACATTTTTGTGTATGACCATGCAGAAATATCCCAATATTCTTGGAAGAGGGATTTATAGGTGATGATTTCTTGAGGAGTGCAAGCGACACCAATGGTGATTTCCTCGACGACTCCATTTTTTATGGAAATATCAATTTTGATGGTCAGGGAAATGTTGGCCATGTTTCCTTCTTCAAACGCATCAGGGGTAGGAATGGGGTTGTTGAACTAGTCGATATGCCCTGATGGGATAAAATCCTTGGTTTCGACCACATATATGGGGTGTTGGTTAGGAGGCATGGAGGCTTCCTGTGGAAATAAGAGCGCTCGGTGGTGTAGCGCATCCCATGGGTAGTCAGGGGTGTTTAACTCTTTGAGTATGTCCTCATCACATTCGAATTGGCGGGAATACAAAGGGTCATAAAGAGTGATATCAATGATTGTCACCGTGTGGCTATCCCCTGGTGATGAATAAGTAGGGCGAATGATGCAATGATATTTCGATGGTTCACTTGACATAAACCAAATATCGAAGTACTGAGGAGTACCCGTGGTAGTTGGATGTAAAATTTCCATAGGGGAATAAATGGGATAATTGGGAGGATTTGGGAGTGAATCCTCGAATAAGTCATCCAAGAACCATGGAGGCATCGGGAGTGCCTTGAGTTTAGGAGAAATGATATGAAGAATCTCTAGTGACGAGGTAAGGTCAACTATCGATTTTGTAGGGGTTTGAATCAGGGTCAATTAGCGTTGTCTGTATTCAATGATTAGAGGATATTGGTGTGTAAAATTATCCAAGGATTCACATAGAGAGCAAGGGAATAGCATACATTCATTAACGAAAGTCATGACATAACGTATGTCAGTGATTTTTGGTAGGGATGATGTAGTTGGATTGGGTTTGTTATGGAAGCTTTGGCGTACTGTGGCTAATGTCTGCTGGAAGCACGACAGTGTTGAGCAATGTTGTGTATAATGTCCATATTCTGAACATATAACACAAGTGAATTTGGTTTGCAACCCTTTACTACTTGAATGAGGGGTGGTAGCGGCAGTTCTTTCTATAGTGGCAAGCGTTGATGGTGTTTGATTGAGTGGAATCAGGTTCTGTAACTTGGGTAGAGATGGGTGGTTGTTGGTTTGGTGTCCATATTTCTCACATATCATGCAAGGAGGTTAGACTCGTGGGGGAAGTGGAG
>JZKD02S1951757.1:39474-67011 GCA_000966675.3 Picea glauca
AAATATTTGAAACTATCCTAGATTGTGATCATGTGGGCATGTATGGGCCCGTTACAAAACCTTTAAACTTCCCTAGTGATTTAATCTAAGAAAGTAAATTTCAACACTATCTTATTTTTGTAGCATGTGGGCATGTATGGGCCTGTTACAATCTTAAGATGCGTTTGAAAAAATAAACTAAGAGGAGTCCCAAGAGGGGTTGTTATCCTCTCCTAAAGGTTTTAATTTTTTTTAAGGGAGATGAATTTGTCCTACAATTTTTTTCTGATTCTCAAGGTCGTTTGGAAGCGCGAGAGAAGAGCATACTAAGCGATTTTTATCCAACTTATAGTCCCAATGCAAGTTTTATGTGATTATAAATGATTTCCAACTTATACTTTTAGTCAAAGCAAGCCATCCATGTGGCAAAATGAAAGCAAAAAAAAAGGAAGCAATGATTTTAAAACCTCCTAAGTGCCTATGTGTTTTGACTAATCCCTTTATATGAAGAGGGAACTAAGTGTGGTGCATCTTAAAACATGCATGAAATCACTTTTAAGAAGGCTAAGGGCCTTCTCCAAATCTCAAAAAACCTTACAATGTGTATTTTTTGCACAGGTGCGTGTGTCTCAGTGTAGATAGAGGCGCACTGAGTGCCTGTGCACAGACCAAAAAAAGCTTATGGGAGTAGGTGCACAAAATTGAACTGTGACTTAGGTGCATGTGCACACGATGCATGTATGTGGGCCAAAAAACCCACGCACAACTGACACATAGTAGTGAAAGAAAATTCTAGATGGAATTCTCCCAATTCAACTTGGAATTGGATGTTTTGCAGGTCGGCTTAGGCCTGTTAGTGCACCTGTAGGTTAAAAAAACCAAAAGAAGAGCTATAAAAACCCAAATGGGGTAGGAAATTGATACCTTTCCCCAGTGGAGTCACCAATATGTTGCATCTCTTTCGTCACCTTAGTGAGCAAAATAGAGGTTCTTGCAAGCTTAGTTGGTTCTGCTAAGCAGGACAACTATAAGGAAAAGGGTTAGAAAAATAAATATAAAAGAACAACTAAGAAATAAACTAAGAAATAAAATAACAACTAAACTAATGAGTATAGGAACACAAGGACAAAAGAAACAATAAGACCCATGTCACCAATGGTAAGGTTGATATTATTGAAAGAAAACACCAAGAAGAAAGAGGACTATGAGTCCCTTCTTCCTCCAGGGGAGGGCTCTTGGACCCCCACAAACAATCTCTTCTTACAACTTTGAATGAAAATGGTGAAAAAATTCTTTTCTAATCCACTCAAGGGGTGAGATGGATTTCCCAATGCAATGGTGCTAGTATACTCTTAATGAGAATAGAGGATTCCTCAAGAGAATAGTAGCAGCATAACTTTGCTATTGAATTCCTTGAAAAATGAAGAGCACCCATGGCCTTTTTATAGCACCTCTTTGAGGTATTGTGGAACCAGCTTGTAGTGTGTAAAGAGGCTAATTAGGGCATTATTAGGTCTTTGACCAGCCACCCAGTTAGATCCGGTCCATATTTGAGTGTCAAATCAACTTGGAAGCTGAACCAGAAGTGGGTGGGAGGCCAACCACTCTCATAAATGCACCGTTCTCATATGTGAGCGGCTTTTAGAGACCATAGTCGCGCATCGGGCGCATGTGCACTTTTCCTTCATTTTTGTTTTGCGCATGTGCACGCGTGCACTATGTAGTCATAACGCACTTTAGTTTGTCATTGGTTGTATAGTTTTTGACCCTTTGGAAATGATTTTGTGGTAATTTTGGTCCATGGGTGACCTCATAATTGCTTGACGATGTTGAATTCTTATAACCATTTGCGGACGAAATTTCAGTCATAACAACTACCTTAGGATATATAGAGCTATGAATAGCCCCTAAATCAATTAAAATAGTAAAAACATGGTTATTGATCATACCTTAAACTTCAATCATGTGTGATTTAAACTCAACTTGCTTGTTTTATAGGGATGCATAGATCATTGGTACTCTTCTTCCCATGTCCTCCATTGTTTCTACTTGCTAAAAATTGTGAACAACTCTCACCTTGTCCTTTTTGTGAGAGAAATATCTATACTTATGATTTCCATTATAGCCCCAACATTGCATAGGTGTCTAACTTGGACTTTTCCCACCTACTTCAACCATCCTGAGCTCCCTCAAAACTGGTTTTCCTTGAGGAATTTTTCTAAAGAATGGTGGATCGTTTCCCTTCTTCCTCTGCTCCCTCTTGTCCTCCTAAGCTATTTGGAAAAAAGGTTTTCCTTTATGCTGATCATATAAACATTTTTCCTTCCTTATGATTTCTTCCATAGTCTTAAGATCATCATATTGGATTATGTCACTGATAAAAGATGGCAGCCCACTCAGATATCTTTGGATCTTGACTTCCTCATCCTTAATGAAAGGGACATACTTCAATAGCTCTAGAAATATCCTTTCATATTCATCTATATTCTTGCTAGCCAATTTAATTTCAAATAACTCTTTCATCTTCTTGTCATAGTATCTCTCGGTTAAGTACTTCTTTTCAAAATGTTTCTTGAATTACTTCCATGTAACATCCTTTTCTCTTATGTGTTGCACTTGCACAAGATGATCTAACCACAAGGATGCCTTTCCTTTCATCTGATAGAATGCAATTCTTCTTTCTGCATGAGAGGAATAATTATATAATTGGAATTATTTCCTCATGCTAAGTAGCCATGTCTCAACCTCTTCATATTTCTTGTGCTTTCCACCAAAAGTAGGAGGTTTGATCTTATTCATTTCACCCTTCAGTTCATCCACTTCATATCTCCTATGCTTTCTGGTAGGATATGGACTTGAACTTCTGTGCGGACTTCTTTTAGAATGCCTTCGAGAGTGTTGGTGATGTCGATTACCACTTCCTTCTCTCCTTTTCACATCAGGGGACCTGTGGCTCCCTGATTTGCTGGATCCACTTTCCTTATCCAATTTATTTTCAATTCTTTCCAGGCTCTGCATCAACTTCATATTAGAGTCTCCTTGTTTCTCCCTGGCTCTCATAAGCCTTTTGTTATCTTCCCATTGAATTTGGGCATCTTTTTTTCAAATGTTTAATGATTTTCATCATGCTCACGTCTTTATCTATTTCTTCTCCATGCACATTGGAGTTTTTCCCTTCAACTACCAAATGGAAATACATTCCTCTAACCTCATCCTATGGACTGTAAGCTTCATGTGCATCCTCCATTTCTCTGCACTATGTAACAATTTGGTTTGGTTCTGATAATTGTTAATTTTGCAAAATGTGTAGTCAACCAAATTTTGTCAGACTATCAGTCCTTAATAATTTTCCAGAATAACTTAAACAATATGATTCAAAAAATGAATGTCAGACTCCATTTTCTATCGGTCTTGGTCTATCAAGAATCCCCACAGCTCTATATTTGATCCCTTTTCTATTCTACACTTCACTTTTGGGCACTAGCCCCTTTTTATTAATCTCTTAATTCGCATGTGACCATGGTTGTGACCAAGTGCTAATAATTGGATGATTATCTAGAGCCTTGGAACTTCAGGCTCTAGAGATTCAGAGTTTTCCAAAGAACATCAAAACAGTCTCCCAAAGTGTTACATTGGTGAACTCATGAAGTGGGGTGTATCAACGGTCCTCGGCTTCCTAGCATCCAATGACTAATCATTACTATAGAACTCCTTTCTTCGGGAGTTCCAGAATGTCCATATTCTCCATCCTTTCGGAGTACCAAGTCTTCAAATTGTTGTATATGTTTCCAATTACAAATTCATATGACACCTGACATGCCTAGGGGAGATCCACATCACCCAGGTGATGTCATCATTCCATGTCACATCTAATTCTTCGGGACTTCCTAGCTCTGGGACTTAAGGGATTTCTTCCTCCACTCCATCATGAACCATTTCTTCCAGAGTGTCAAGGTCTCTAGACCTTGGGATCAGACTCCACACGTCCCATGTGACCAACGGTTGAGATTAACTCTGGCCTTTGGGCCTTCATGAGTTCTCTACTCAATGCTAACTGTAACACCTTTCCTTTGGAGTACCAAGTTTTTGAACTTCACGATCTAGTGACACACATTTACTGGGGTCAAGTTATCGTGGGCCTGATCTAGTTAAATTATTTTCCAAGATTTGAACTATTTTATGTATCCATCAAGAGCCCCACTACCTACGCTCGAGAGGATTTCCACGTGGAGAAATACTAGAAGAGGACACGCGGACCAATATGACAGGTGAGACATGTCACGTTCTAACTAAAATTTCTAGCTTCCAAATGTTCTTAACTCACTGACATGTGGCACACATCCCATGTGTCCACATCATCCCTGGTGACATCAACAAGTCACATCACTTTGGGACTTCAGCCTTCGGGGCTTTGGGAGATTTCACACTAGCACCCTCCAATTCTCCCGAACACCAAACTTCAAACAAGCTAATTTTCTGACACATGTATCCTTTAATGAACAATCAAGATCAACTCCAGACTTTAGGACTTCAAGAGTTTTCACCTTAACACACTCCATTTCTCCCGAAGTGTTGAACTCTAAACTACTATGAGATCTACGAATCACAATAATTTGTGCGCAGATCTGACGACTGATATCTTTTTCTTTTTGTTTTATTGTTTTGCATTACCTTCTTCTCTAGGCTTGATCTAACAGATTCGATCTATCTTTGATCGATCCAACATTCAATCACGTATCCCTAGATATACGATGTAGATCCACTCCAGGACTTCGAAACTTCGGGCTTTGACCCCTTTTTCTCTATAACACATAAACTTTTCCAAAGTCACGAAATCCGAAGGACTTGGATTTTAAATATCACGCACCTCTCTCCAGATATGACGGTTGTGAAGGATCCTCCCTCTCTCGAACAGATCCTATGGTCCAAATTATAAACTTTTTGGCCCAATACCAGGGTTGCCTCGGTATCCTTACTCTGTAGTTTTTATTGAACCTCTATACTTCCTGAGCTTATGAACATAGTACAAGTGTTCACATGGTGCCTTCCTGACACTCAGGAATGCTCTAAACTTTGAAATTGTCCCTCTCGACAACAATTAACTCTGAAACCTTCGCTTCAAATTTCACTAACATGGCCAATCTAGGCTCAGTGTTGAAACCTTGGATTTGATACCATATTGTAACACCCCTGGCCACCTAGTCCAAGCCATGCTACTCTAAATAATGCTCTGGTACCATATTGTAACATCCCCAACCACCAACAGGTTGGGCATCATCACAGAGTAAACATCTTTTGCGGAAATATTCACATATAAAATTAAGAAGAAATAAATAGAGATAGCATATGATATTCATATATATATATATATATATATATATAATGAAATTAAACAGACATAAACAATCTTCTCATACTCCTACTCATGTGGAAGCAACATTAACACATACATGCAATATATAAATGCATTACTCATCAATTATAACACATGTACAAATACACAACATACAATGAACAAAGAATTTGTACTTATCTTTTAATTGAAGTACACCAACTGCGTATAGACATTCCATGAACCTCCCAGCCTTAGACCATGCTTCTCATCACTCTCAATAGTGGGTCACCCCTGAGATGGGACTAAACTCCACTGGGAAAGGGATTCCTAGGCTAGGTAGGGACAATAGGAAGTTTCATAGTACAACAGGAAGGAATCTCTCCAAGTATCCACTTACACCCACAACTCACATACTCTCATTCCCCACATGAATTTCCCACCCTAGGAGTGTACACCTTCACTGTGAAATAGTCCATCGAATGCTACACCTCCCTTTCTTTGGCATTCAACAATAGGCCAGATCAAGAATTCTTAGAGCTCTGTAGCTTCTACTGGACTCCCTCCAGGAGAACTAACTTCCTCAATACACTCTCTCACCTAGAGATAGTTTCTCACAGGCCTGACAACCTGCTTATTCTATCCACAGGCTCGACAACCCTCTTCTTCACTTCCTCTCCTCAACACACATGCACGGTGATGGAAGAAATAGAAACTGGACGTGGGAATTGATACAAACAGGAAAACGCATAGGCAATGCTCAGGGTACAAGTTCCACAAGGATATCAACTCAGTTTTGTTGCAGAGGTTCGGGGTCTTGGCATTCAACAATGGTGGACTGGCTCACTACCTACCTATTTATTTCATCCATGAGTCAGGATAATGGATGACCAACATGGTCCAAAATTGTGAGAGTGGACAAAAGGGTGAGAAGTTCGAATGCTCAGCCTAGTTCAAATGGTGAGAATGCCCCCCCATAAATCTGCATTCATTTTGGATGACACTTAGCTCTCCAGGAGAAAGTTCCCCCCACTTGGAATTTTTTCCTCTCCCTAAAGGAACTTAGGATAAATTCATATCCTCTTTACAACTTTTTAGAATAATAATATATTATTCTACTAGGCTCTAAAGCTTAGGCTCTTAGTTTCTACCCTTAGCCTCCTCCCTTGCACAACCTAGTGGAGCTCATTCCATCATAATATTTATTCATGGTCGGTCTACATGCAATGATGTTGTTATATTAATAATATGGATATTTACATTTACAAAATAGGCTTCTGACATTTAACACCTAGGCTCTCGGCCTAATCAACACATAAGCCTACCAACTTATAAATACTCGGCTCACCAGTCTACAAAACATGTTACATTCACAATTACAACCAGAGCTTGTTCTTGGGGTATTACATATTCCCTCATAGTGCTCATTTAAGATCCTTTTTCACAAAACCCATGTCTTTTATTTTCTATATTCGCCTTTTCTATCTAGGAATTCAAGTTAGAAGCTAACTATCTAGAATTGCTACTTATTTTCACTGAAGCAGAACCTTGGAACCATGATGAACAATACTGCGAGTTATTGGACCTCTTTGTTGGTTACAAGACCTGAGCTTAATAAACCAAAATTAGTAACAAAAAACACTTTTAATCATTCTAATTGATTAAAATGATGAGGAAACACGATTAAACCAACATTATTACCTCATGAGCATTTTAATGACCTTTATGACAAAATTAGTGATAATTATGGTGAAAAATGGGTTTTGGTAAGTCAAAAAGATTTCACTGGAAGTGAAAATGTTGTTAATTTGGAGAACCAAGATATCCCCCACACCTAAGGTTTTGTGTGTCCCCATGCAAACAAAATATGTAGATGTATATATGTATGGTGCCATGATAATAAAGTCCTCAAAATTCCCCAATCTTCATTAACCCTGCAACTGATCAAGAAGTAGTGCCAATAGATATGTTAAGGATGGGTGCCTTCCTTCCTTTAGTTGTTCTAAGTTTTCTTTATAAGATATGGTCATGTGTGGCCAATAACTCAATTTTTTTATGCTTCTTATTGACAAGCCTTCATAGTTTCTCATTATGTTTAGTCAATTCATCAAATTTCCTCTACAATTGAGCACATTTGTCCTTCAGAGTTGCATTACCTTCTTGAAATAATTTAAACTCTTCAAATTTAGCCTTCAAGATATAGATTTGTTGATATTTTCTTTCAAGTCTGGAAGATAATGATCAAGCATCAAGAAACTAGGTATGCTTATAGTAATCTATTGTGTTGTCAATATCATGAGGCATAGATATAGATGGCCCAACTGAATGAGGAGATGAACACACATGTATCTCCTTCTTAGAGGGTTTCTTTTGGGACTTCTTAAATACTGGAATTGAGGAATCATGTTGTGATATATTAATTTTTTTAGTAGGTATGGGTTATGTATCTAAATGAATTAGATTTTTCATCCAACAAGGAGCATCATGTTTTCATGTTTTAAAATGTGTTTTTTTCTTATACATGCTTCTTGTAATTCTCCTTGTACTTCTGACGGGAATAACGGATACAATGGAAATGGTAATAAATTGTGTGACAAGCATAGGGTTTGGTGGTACAACAAGTGTAGGAATACTTGGCTCCATTGGGGTTCCAAGTTGACACTTTGATTTCAGAGGATTCTTCTTAGGAGTATTTTCATGAATAGTGAATTCTAGGGAAGGAAAAGAACCATAAAGACCCAACGAGATAGTGAAAGGTGTTCCCTCCATTCTAAGTGAAGACTATATAGAGCCAAATGGTGGCTAGTATAATGTAAACTACTTGTTTATCCCTCCTTCCCCATGATTATATCATGATGAGCGTTACAGAAGCTCTGGATCCAGATGGAGAATGAGGATATTAATAAAAAGGTATTTCCCAAGGATAACCCCAACCAATCCCTTTGTGGGGATAGATACGATATTTAATTGAGGCCTTCACTGTTGTTCTTTTTATTAAGATAAAGAAAAATAACAAGTGCCTAGGGTATCTCCCCATGTGGACCCCTTTCGGTAACAAAACCATTTCAAGACAAGAACATATCCCAACTATCACTACTTTTCTTTAATTCTTCAAAAATTAAAATTTTAACCAGACCATGGTGATACAGGCTATGATGAACATTCTTAGGGTTTTCATATACCCATTTATCCATCCAACCCAATATTTAATGAAGGTAAAATGGAAAATACAAATTTTGACCAGCTTCAAAATGAAATAAGAGGAAAATATGGTAAATAAAGGTGACTGCATAATGTCCTTCTCAAGTGACAATATTATGGAGTACAAAAAGAAGGTTTCTCCACCTCTCCATGATCCATATCATCGACACCCCCATTTTCCAATCTAGCATTTGTCCAGTTGGGCACATGAATCAATCCTAGGTATGTTTCTCTACTAGTTTGTTCTTAAACCATTGTTATCTAGTTTGAGAGAGGCCCATTTCTCTAGACAATGTATCCACTGATACAACAAAGACCAAATCACCTATAGGATCCACATTACCATCGAATCCCTATGTAAATTCTCTAGTTAGAGAGGCATCAAACCCTTGGAATTTTCTCAAGAATGGAAGCCAACTTGCAGATTTGAGGACTGGATTACTAAACTTGCACTATAGATAAGCTTTAATCTCCCTTAAATACCATGGAATAGTCCTCACAATGTCAATATTCCCCATATCACTGCAGCCTCAAACGTGGAAGAGAATGTAGAGTACTATGTTTAACCAATTCATAATGTGAATGGGAACCAAGGATTTAGGGATTTGGGGAAGGAGTATAACATAAATTGGAATTGTTTTGAATCCTTATATTGATTCCAAACTAATAGGGATTTATTGAATGGGTAATGAGTACCAGAAATGTTCATTCCAATTAATGAACAAGGATTTTGGGAATTTCGGAGACAGAGTATGAATGATTTAGAGATTATTTTGAATCCTGGTAGTGGTTGAAATGAGTGGGGTTGAACAAAAGAGATAATGAGTTTAGTGATCAGTCATTCAATGTAAGGATTGTGTGTGGGTGGAAATGTAGTCATTAAATATATTGGTTAAAATATCATATGCAACAGGAAAAATGGATAAACGTAGTGGATATAGGTATGGGATATGGGTATACGATGTGGGTAGATTATAGTATGGATTTATAGGATCATTGAGTCGGATACAAATCATTATATGGAATAGTATGGAACATGTATTATAAAAATGATATCACAAAAAAATAAAATAAGTTTCCCATTCTTTTATCAAGCTTGAAAAATGAAAGTTGCTTACTACCTCAAGTTGACCTCATGATGCATGTTGAAATGGAGGGAAGAAATGAAACCTGAGACCGTTGTTGTATTATGTTGAGCCAAATGAATGAATTGAGTGACAATGTTGAACCTTTGTGTTTTGATGTTAAGAATGATCAATTGTTGATGTTGAGATTGATTGTTGAAAAAAAATGATTGATGGTGTTGTTGTAAAAATGTGGAATGATGGAGAGAAGAGACCTGAGTTTCTTGGGAAACTCTAGACGCTTATCCTAGAGACAACTAACACTGAATAGCCTTGAATTTGCAAGGAAACTTGGAATATTCATGCTATAAGGCATCTTGTAACTAATATAGGGATCTTGTAACTACTGAGGATAGTGATTATAAGACTGCATGATGGTTACAAGACTGTTTGTTGGAAATGTAAATGTTGAAGTTGTTGTTGGAAATATGAACATTGAAGCTGATCATCTAGAGAATAACCATCTTATATTGTTGAAGTGTTGATCTTATGGGTCACAAGAGAAGAGGGGAATTTATACTTTGAATATTTACCATGATCATGCTAAATTCCATATGCTAGAAATTGAATTTGAAGCTCTAAAAATTTTGACTTCGATTTATTATGGGGAAACCACAAGACAATGTTGATCAATGAAACCTTTATACTAATTATTAAACTGTTGGAATCTCCCTTATTTCTAGAATTGAATTTTGATTTGTGAAAACACACCTATAAGAAATATTATATAGGAAAAACTCTATTGCAAGAAAATTAATTGCAGAAATGATAAATTGTGAGGACAACAAAAACAAGGAAAATTGCTTCAAGCTTTTCAACAAGAATTTTTGTTGAATCTTCCACCAAAGAAGCATGTTGTATGAGCATAAAATTGCCTCATTAATCATTAACATTCCTTTCTTATTTTAAAGAATGTGAAAATGTTGTAGGATGTTGTCGACACCATAAAATCATATGGTCTCCATCCTTATCCTCTAGTTGTACAATTCAATATATGCGAATAAATTTACTTGGACTGGAACATAGAAAGAAATAATTGGATTATTGATCAATAATGTAAATCGTTAACCAATGCAAGATGATTGACCATTAATGTGAATGGGCATCAAGGTACAAAAGTACATTCTAGTTGGTGTGAATAAAAGTGTTGGAGACGGACACCTATGGAATCCATCAGTCAAGGGACATTGACATATTCCCTTTCTAATGGAGAGACAACCTACCATTAAGGCATGCAGGCCCCAAATTACTTATAAAATTCTCTTGATCTTGATCCCAGATAGAGTGTCGAAGTCGATGAGACAAGACCTTCTGGAAGGAAGGACTTAGAGAATCCCACATCATCGAGTACGAGTATAAAAAAAAAATTATTTGAAGAACAATAAAACTTGAACCAACATTAACTCGTAGAACTTTATTGAGAGTTTTTCCCACTAGTTACCCCATTTCAAGAAAAAATCATGTCCAGTTGCACCAAGAAACTGGTTTTCACAACTAGAATAATTCTTTTTTTTACTATTTTATTCATTTATTTACACTATACTAATTTAATTGAAAAATATATCATTTTCTCAAGTGTAGGAGTATTTCCAATGCATCCATTTATGCAATAGGATCTTTGTTAAACTCATATCCAAATTTGAAAAGTATACCTCCATGATTATCAGGATATGAGAGACCATTTGTTCTAGTTGATATGGTGCTAGGAAATGTTGACCAATGGAGTAGTATGGTGGCTTGATTAATTCTTAGAACCAGGTTTCAATATAGTATTTGTCTCCTCGACTCTCTTCAGTTGTCATGCCATAAATTTGTTCAGAAAATTGCTCATGAAAATCTTGAATGCACAAGGGATAAGATGACAAGCATGCCAAAAATTATCTTATCTTTGGCTCTAGTGTATGTTCTCCATATTCTGTCATCCATGAGTCTTATATAAGCTTGGAAGGAGGATCAAGGAAAACCTCTAGGTTTTCTTCTTGTAGATCAGGCTCATGTATTTTATCTACTTCTCAAGATGCATATTCCTCTCTTCTGATAATTCTAAAATTTGGACAAGGGCTTACAAAATTCCTTGTAGAGATAAGTCCTTAATTTTCTCAACAAGTTCTTGAACATCTTCAGCTCCTAGCCTAGAACTCCTGCTCATAAATGTATTAGTAGTATGGGAGTTCTTACAACACCTTAAAAGTGATGATAATAGAATAAAATCAACAAAAACGAATGAACACCACTCAAAGAAAACTTGACCAATCATGCATTTGAAATCCTCATGCTACTAAGACCCTAATTTCACCAACTCATATGTTCACATGAGTTATATCTTCACAAGTGAAACTCACTTGCATAAAAAGGAAACACACTTATTTTTGAAAAATGAAACACACTTGGATGAAAGGAAACTTACTTGCATTAAAAAAATCAACTAGGCTTCAAAAAAACTCACCAAAGTCAATGCATCTGGATAGAACCCCTTCATAAATTTTGAAGTAAGGGTGCCTTTGTGTCTTACTGCTTCTCCTCCCCCAAGTTGAAACTATAGCTACAAAACAAGAAATTGTGAAAATAACCTACCTATTCTTTTATCCCTTGTAGCACCTCCTTGACAAATGTGTAAATGTGTTGAACCTACATAGAATAGATCTAGCTAGAAAATACTACACACATTTGCAGAGAGAAATTAAGAAAGAAGAAGNGGCTACGAGGCCATGTTAGGTACCTAAATACAAAAGATACACTGAACTAAACAAGGAAAAAGGGAAAACCTCATGGGAACAAAACCCCCCCTCAAATTACAATGCATAAAATAAAAAATGAGAAGGAACAAAAACAGTTGCTAAGCAACTCTGTCCTTCACTCCAAGAAGACCTCGCAACTGTGCAAGTTTGTGTTCGTTGAAGATTTTGTTGAAGATGTAGATGTCTGCATGGATCTGATGAAGTATACGCACCATTGAGATGTCCACACATATCCATTCTATTTTCTTGTAATGAAAAATATCCAAATAAATTTTGGATGACATTTTGAAAACCATGCGGCCATTTCTAGAAAAATGTTGAAATTTTGTTGATTTTAAAACAATCATAACTTTGCTTTCCAAACTCTGTTTCGAACGATTTGTTTTTTGAAATTGGATATTTTCTCGAGAGGAATTCAAATATCCAATTTGTTTCTGCAAATGTTTCTCAGAAAATATCATAATGGCATCTAATGTGTGCGACTCCCTTTTTGTCTCCTGAGATGCATGCATGGTGTATGCAACAGTGTTTGCATGTGACTCCTGAGATGCATGCCATATATCTTCCACATGAATTTTAGAAAATAAATCTGAAATGGAGTAGACATCATATTCAATTATTGGAATACTAATTTCTACAAAAATGTTTGTAGAAGACTCTTCATAATAAGAGGCTTGATCTTATGATGGCTTCTCTTATGGCTCTATCTGTTTGACCTCCTGCATGAAATCTTCACAATATTCTCTATTCCCAAATAGAACCTCCAATCTGGTCCATATTTCATTTGGAGTTAATCCTTGCGATTCTTCATATACTTGATGGAAAAGTTCGGGAGAAAGAGACATGCCGATACTTCCTATGGCCATATCTTGTTTATTGAGAAAGTCATTTTTCTCATCGACAAAATTAGGCTCTACTTCCATTTCCATAGTATTTTGGTATAAGCCTTTGCATCTTAGCAAAATAAATTTTTTTGGCTTCCATTCCAAATAGTTATGAGGCATGCGAAGTATTTCCGGCGAATAATCCATCTTTTGTTGTCTTCAATCTTTTGTACCTGCAAAAAATGATTTGGTGTAGATTTTTCTTAGCAGTCTGTCATCTCTGATACCATGTAAATGTGTTGAACCTACACAGAATAGATATAGCTAGAAAATACTACACACATTTGTAGAGAGAAATTGAGAAAGAAGAAGCAAGATAGAAAGAATGGAAGAATTCTCATTAATTGTATTCCACACTCAAAGAGTGAATACTTTACAATATATATAGGATACATGAGTAACTAATTAGCCATAGTGGTGTTCTAGATTTATTTGGACACACACCAATAGTTACATGAGTAAACTGCCACCTAGTCTAGTCTCTCAGGCAGTTACGGGATTGAACTGCCACCTAGCTGAGTTAACTAGTCAACTAGTCTTCAGTTAACTGACTGAACAAAGAGTAGTGAGTTGGTGATGATCCAATGTTGCATGGTGACAAAACCGATGCAACATCTAAACTCAACTCAACTAGTGAAACTGAAGTGTCAACTGAAAGAGAATATTCTCCAGGTGGAATATTCTCCCCTAAAATATAGGAGACTGGATAATGACTAATTATGAATAATAAACAAGGAATAACCTTAGGAAAAAAAATCCTAGGTGTGTGTGAAGTAACTACAACAAAATGTGCCAAAAATGTCAAGAAAATTAATTAGCTTAGTTGTTGATCATAAATCATCAATCCGAGGGTGTAATATTATAGGTTCCAAAACTGTATGTGAAGGTGATAGGATCAACATGACTATCCAATATATGAAAATATCATGAAACTACTCTACAAAATCACAAAAAAATTGTTCATTGGGAAGCAAAACAAGAAAATACCATGCTGGCATAGGCTGCAATCTTTCACTCAAGCAAGTCCTGATCATTATGTAATCTTATTCCCACCTTCAAGTGAAACTATTCTTGCAATTGAAAAAAAAAAAAAAGGAATGTAAAGCTAATAAAAATAGAAAGCAATCAGAATTTAAATCTAAGAGATGTGCTAAGTGGGCCAATAGTATCAAGGCTTCTCCAATGGCACCAATCCAAATATCTCACCTACTCTAATGGTTAGGTGTTGAATGGATTCCAAATTGTAACTTCACTCATGAGCTATGGTCTTCAATAAGATCCATTTTATACTATAATCCACACAACATTCATGAAAGAAATAAACTATTATGAAATTTAAACTAATCTGATAGGCATATAAATCTACTGCAATGTAAATCTAAACCTACAGAAAATAAAAGGGAAACATGAACTGAATTAGTGGGCCCTACCAATTGGATTCATGTTTCCTAAACACTTATAGACTTAAAACGTAATTTTGAGCACGGATTTTGGTCTTTAAAGCATCAACACAATCCTCTTTATTAATAAAGGTTCAACATGAGTAGAATAAATTTGATCTGTATATTATATGATCTAGTCTAGCTCTAGCTCTCTTATAGTTCCTCTAACTCTAGGTATATATATTATTACTTATGACTTATAAATCACATTGATCTCCTCCACACCTTAATTTATACATAAGAGGTGGGAACCAACTAAAAAGAACCTTTACAAATTTAACCAAACAAACAATTTTGTTTTTTTACAAATCTGGGCACAACATGTAATTTGGGAAAATCCTTGTTAAATAATTTTCTAAATATCCTAATCCATTTATCAATTCTAGAAAATTCTCTTGTACTACTTGATTTATCGTATTCTGGACAAAACCCATGTTTTAGTTTTCCAAGATGTTTCTCCATCGCCTCAACAATCATGCCAGAAGTTGGATGTTTGAAATTGTTGCTAATTTGGACCATAACAGAAAGTCTAGGAAAACCTAGATTAGAAAATCATCTTATGAAACCATCTCTAATTTTGGAAATATTTCTACGTGGTGCTCAATGTGGATCCTTCTGCACAAAATACATGTCTTTCATTTTCAAGATTTAACTCCACTACCTTAGAATTCATGTCAGAAGCTAATTGTTTGGAATTGTTGCTTATTTTTGTTGAAGTGTTATTCATGACTTGGAGGTCCATACATATGACCTAGGTGTGAGTTTAATAACACAAGATCATTTCAAAGGTCCTACTGACAAAACCCTAATCTTAGATTTCCTTCTAGAACCTTGGAACCATGATGAACAATGATGCAGGCTACCAAACCTCTATGATGGCTACATGACCCAAGATTAATAAACCATCATTAGTAACAAAAAAAACTTTTGATCATTCTAATTCATTAAAAGAAACCGGGAAACAAAATTAAACCAACAATATTACATCATGAGCATTTGAATGAAAAGGGGGTTTTGGTGAGTCAAAAAGGTTTCAGTGGCAGTGAAAATGGTGTTAATTTGGAGACCCAATAGTCCCTTAATTAAATAATTAATTCCCAAAACCATGTTAAAATTCCCCAAATACCATGGGAAAATACCCCATACCCATGGGTTTGAAACCACCATTTCACTTTTTACTTTTTCACATGCACCCCTTTTTAAATATACTTTTATACCTATCCATATAAATCAATCTTGGAAAATTGTTTTGTATTATGATATCATAATATGACATAATGGCATCATTAATTGCTACCGGGATAATCCCCCTATACTGGGTATAAGGTAAAGGCAAAGATATAACTACCTTAAAATACCTGTCTACCCTTAATCTATCCCAAAACCATATAAACTAAGTGACGAGAGAGTTAAAGAGTGAACCTTTATTCCTTGTGGTTGGTGTAGACCTCTTTGGTTTGTTGTTGCCTCCTAGATCATAGATCTCATCCTAAAGATGACCTGCAAAAGGTTAAGAATACAATGCACATGCAATCTCTACTGATCACATTAAAAGTATAGACATAGATATAAATGCATAAATTAACAAAAACATGTAAACATAGGGTTTTGGGACAAGGACAAACTCTTTTATTTGATTTTAAGATAAAAAGGATTACAACCTTTGCTGGCAACCGCTCCATGAACCAAGTTTGGGCTCCTCTGTCCAGGCTCCAAGTGCATCAATCCCACATTAGCTTCCCGCAACCAATATATCACCAAGGGAAGGTAGAAGGGTTACATAAGGATAAATATGCGAGGACAAGGTTGAGACCAAAACTCAGAATGGGATGCAAATCTTGGGCTAAGAAAGGGAAGGGATTTTGGTAGAGTTTTTTTATTCTCTTTATCATGTTCATAAATGACTTGCCAAGACCTCTTTTTATATGATAAAAATATGGTTATTCGATTTGGGGACGAGATACAAGGGGTAAAATAGTTAGGTAAATGTGGGCTAACTAGCATGCAACACGCATGTGTACGCGGGCTAACTAGCACACAACATGCATGTGTACGCATGCTAACTAGCATGTATCATGCATGTGTACGCAGGCTATTAGTACAACAAGGTGCATACACTATCCAAAAAATTGTTTTTTATAAGGAAGCCTCAACAGTATTTTGGAAAAGTATGCAAATAGAAGGGCCAATGTCTTGTATGCAAAGATAAGACATATTGGAGTATAAGAGATGTCCCCTAATGTGTGAGGTTAGAAGAGAAACTGATGACTGAAATAAATTACAATATCTCTACACAGTGGGAAGGCACAGAGTTGAGGGAGCTCGTGACGAGTGTTTGTGAGAGTTCCATTTGCAAAATAATGATAATCTCTCTGAGGCGGGCATACCCATGCTATGGTTGAAATAATCATGGCTTCTAGTTAATTAAAATATAGATCCATGTCATATATGACTACTAGAAAAAATACAAATGTCTATATAAAGTGTAGCTGCAAACAATACACAATGGATCTACATATCCATATTATCTGAGGATATACAAGTACAATATGATATGCATATTCTAGAAGCATCGATGCATGTGGCTGGAGATAAGGACTTCATAGCTCGAGAAACAACTTCAAGATATTCAAAACTCAGGTAGGATTACAATAGGAGTGTAAGACTCAATACTCCGAGGTCTTCAACATGTTGTCGAGGAAAGACTAGAAGATCTTGATCATCAGGTACATAAATTCATTTATTTTGAATCTGAACTTAACTAAACTCTCGGGATGGATGACTCATGAAAGTCAAGAGATAAACTACAGAATGGCCAAATCAGGTTGGATAAAACTTCCCTTGGAGACAGGAGGCACCACAAACTCTCCAGATGTTTGGAAGAGTAACCAAATGGAGGAGGACACAACTCTATGTAACGAGAACAATTTCCTAAGGTCATGCTAGATCTGAATGCTTGATGAAAAAATGGAAGGATGTGCTTTTTCATAGGATGACTATATTTATATCGATAAAAGAGAATGTATATCTCATCCCCTCTTTTTGGAATATTTGATTATTTTTTCTTTTTCAAATTTTTAATGAGCTTGAAAAAGAATAAAACAATTCTACGTTACAAAGGAGGAACGAGTGTCACGGGAAAGAAAAATAGTTCCAAGCGCATGGAACATAATGATTCTCAGTGAAAGGAGACATATGTAGGATAAGGACACTTGGGAAAATTCCTCCATGGGTCAAGGTATTAGATCATGAGGGGAAAAGTGATACAAGGATTGAATTTAAGGAATGCTTTGAAAGTTCAGTTAATAACAACATGAATCTGACATTAGGCCAAATACGAAAGGATGAAGCATGCAATGCGATTAAGAGACAACAAGACTCCTTCCATGTGAAGTTTTAACATCCCAAAGAAGGTAAGATCAATGGTTTTTCACATTTAGAGAGTCTGAAAAACACTAAAATAAGACTCCAGAGTGTTCCTTTTTCATAATTAGTCCATTTGGTTCGAGAAAGGGTCAAAATTATACTGAAAGGTTGTCTCTTCAAAACCATTTTAACGAGTGTGACTGAGACAATATCACTTGACTATCTTTTCAATTTTAAGGAGTCTAAAAAGAGATTAAATATGGACTCACAACCTTTTTCTAAGTTTAGTCTCCTTAGCCCGAAAAAGTATAAAATATAACTTAGGAGAACTCTCCTAGTGAGACATGTCTCCCAAGGCATACCTTTTTCCTGGATAATCTATTGGTAGAAAAATGGTTACACTTATGCCAAATAGATATTCCTTCTGGACCAATTAACGAGTGTGAAAGGAACCAGGTCACTTGACGATCTTTTCATATTTAAGGAGTCTGAAAATATCTTAACTATGGACTCTCGAGGGGTTGATTTTTCGTAGATAATCTCCAAGGATAGAAAAAGAGATAAACCAAAACCAAGGAGAATGGCCCTTTTTAAAAAATTTAGTCCCTCAAGCCCGAAAAAGGGTTAAACTTAAGCTTGAGAATACTCTCCTAGCGAACTAAACTATTAGGGCATAGATTTATTCATAAATTAACCATTTGGACCAAAAATGGGGTAAACTACTGTTAAGATCCCATTTTTTCTCTCACCATACAATTATTTTTTCCATTTATTCCCCACCTAGGCATTGAAATCCAACTCATTGTCTCCTACTTTTACCCTTTTTGCATGCCTAAGATCTTGATTTTAGCACGAGGTAAAAGTTGCCTATTTTGATATTTTTTGAGTTCTTAATAAATTAATTAGGATATTTTGGCTATATTTTGCCAATGATAAAAGTACACTCACATTTTCATTGTAACAATTGTTCCCGCACTATTCCTAGATTTTTAGTACTAGCGAAGGCATTCCACTACCCGAGGTTGTGGCTTCTCCTATTTGTGCACGCCCATAATGGATTTGGCGATATGGGTATTGCTCGTGTGACCAACAAGATGGGTGTTGACTGATTCATTGACACCCAATGTTCCTATGCATTACACAAAACTTCAAGAAAACCCATATGCATGTCTTCCATCTCAACACCATATTGGGGTTGACACTTAGAGAATAAATGATATCTAAGTTTGTTATAACGATTTCCTAAGATTGTTACTTGGGATAAAGCAAATCGTGGTCAGTAAGATCCCTTAGTTTTGATAGTCATTTTTACCCATTAGTCCATGAGAATAGGGGAAGACAATGTAATCTGATAGATGCTCAGAACTTGATATATAAAGGGATTCGCTATGTCTACAGGATGATATGTATATAATATTTTCTATATATAATAAAAAAGTTGTATTACTTATTTCTTGTTCTCCATACTGTGATGGATATGTTGTGAGTTGGTTAAATATTTCCATTTCATATTAATCAAGATTTGTTTTATTTTTCTTGTACCTTTGTGAGTTACTGAATCATTTCCACTCACTACTTGGGAAGGCGTGCACCCACCTCCCCTAGTAAGTTTAGTTATTTGTATATTAGTTTTTCTCTATCTATTGTAGATGTGTTCATGAATAGATTTGTGTGGAGTGGTTCTTAAAATGTAGGTTTTATTTAAGTTCTATGTACTTATTTCTCACTGTAGATTTCCATGTGTTATGAAGCTAGCTTCCCTTAATACAATGGAAGGCTTTCATTCAGACAAATAGATGTGTGAATGAATGATTAATATTTGAATCTTACTAAATTATATATCCTTATTGTATAATATTGAAAGCTAAACATATTTCAATATTTAGTGGTAGCTTACACAACTATGAACGTATGATCTAAATACCTCACACAATTGCTGGTAAAAGTTAAAGCTCATATGATCCAATGACTAAACTAAAGTAAGATGCTAAAATTACCCATTGTGTGTGTGACAACTTTGAGTTGTAATGAAATAAGTAAAGTGGTGACTCTGGTTAATGAAGACTTTTTTATGAGCAAATTCTAAGATCTGGAATGTAAAGCATGATCATATTGTAACTTCCATCTGATTAAGGAGAGACCTCATTTGCTTGTCCTAAATAATAAGGATTAATATCAAACATTGGTAGAAGTTTTGTGATGATTTGGTCACATATCATGAAACTTTAAATACTCTTTGACTATTGGGAGAATGGATTGTATTCACAAAGGATTCAATTGATACCTCCATACTCTAACTTTGTGGTATTAAGGGCATATGTCTTCAATTTATTAATAGGAGTGTGTCTCTGAGATTTGAGTTGTCTTCTTGTTGAGTGTGGTGTGACCTCTAGAGGTGTTTTAGTGAAAGTGAGATGATATTTCAGGGACATGAGTTTAGTTTCAATCGATTGCAAATTGTGTGTCTACATTCCTCACTGGTAGATGTAAGTTTTCTTTATAAAGTATTGTTATCTCATTGCTTCACCCACCAATTGAAATGTCAATCTTTGTGTCAAGGATCGTTTAGAGTCATTTCCCTACACATTGATTTGTTCTCTATGGGTAAGAATGTAGTAGCACCATGGANGGGTGTAATATTATAGGTTCCAAAACTGTATGTGAAGGTGATAGGATCAACATGACTATCCAATATATGAAAATATCATGAAACTACTCTACAAAATCACAAAAAAATTGTTCATTGGGAAGCAAAACAAGAAAATACCATGCTGGCATAGGCTGCAATCTTTCACTCAAGCAAGTCCTGATCATTATGTAATCTTATTCCCACCTTCAAGTGAAACTATTCTTGCAATTGAAAAAAAAAAAAAAGGAATGTAAAGCTAATAAAAATAGAAAGCAATCAGAATTTAAATCTAAGAGATGTGCTAAGTGGGCCAATAGTATCAAGGCTTCTCCAATGGCACCAATCCAAATATCTCACCTACTCTAATGGTTAGGTGTTGAATGGATTCCAAATTGTAACTTCACTCATGAGCTATGGTCTTCAATAAGATCCATTTTATACTATAATCCACACAACATTCATGAAAGAAATAAACTATTATGAAATTTAAACTAATCTGATAGGCATATAAATCTACTGCAATGTAAATCTAAACCTACAGAAAATAAAAGGGAAACATGAACTGAATTAGTGGGCCCTACCAATTGGATTCATGTTTCCTAAACACTTATAGACTTAAAACGTAATTTTGAGCACGGATTTTGGTCTTTAAAGCATCAACACAATCCTCTTTATTAATAAAGGTTCAACATGAGTAGAATAAATTTGATCTGTATATTATATGATCTAGTCTAGCTCTAGCTCTCTTATAGTTCCTCTAACTCTAGGTATATATATTATTACTTATGACTTATAAATCACATTGATCTCCTCCACACCTTAATTTATACATAAGAGGTGGGAACCAACTAAAAAGAACCTTTACAAATTTAACCAAACAAACAATTTTGTTTTTTTACAAATCTGGGCACAACATGTAATTTGGGAAAATCCTTGTTAAATAATTTTCTAAATATCCTAATCCATTTATCAATTCTAGAAAATTCTCTTGTACTACTTGATTTATCGTATTCTGGACAAAACCCATGTTTTAGTTTTCCAAGATGTTTCTCCATCGCCTCAACAATCATGCCAGAAGTTGGATGTTTGAAATTGTTGCTAATTTGGACCATAACAGAAAGTCTAGGAAAACCTAGATTAGAAAATCATCTTATGAAACCATCTCTAATTTTGGAAATATTTCTACGTGGTGCTCAATGTGGATCCTTCTGCACAAAATACATGTCTTTCATTTTCAAGATTTAACTCCACTACCTTAGAATTCATGTCAGAAGCTAATTGTTTGGAATTGTTGCTTATTTTTGTTGAAGTGTTATTCATGACTTGGAGGTCCATACATATGACCTAGGTGTGAGTTTAATAACACAAGATCATTTCAAAGGTCCTACTGACAAAACCCTAATCTTAGATTTCCTTCTAGAACCTTGGAACCATGATGAACAATGATGCAGGCTACCAAACCTCTATGATGGCTACATGACCCAAGATTAATAAACCATCATTAGTAACAAAAAAAACTTTTGATCATTCTAATTCATTAAAAGAAACC
Organism: Picea glauca; assembly: GCA_000966675.3. Classification (NCBI taxonomy): domain Eukaryota; kingdom Viridiplantae; phylum Streptophyta; class Pinopsida; order Pinales; family Pinaceae; genus Picea; species Picea glauca. The sequence continues at coordinate 61,719 of JZKD02S1951757.1, forward strand.
GGGAAACAAAATTAAACCAACAATATTACATCATGAGCATTTGAATGAAAAGGGGGTTTTGGTGAGTCAAAAAGGTTTCAGTGGCAGTGAAAATGGTGTTAATTTGGAGACCCAATAGTCCCTTAATTAAATAATTAATTCCCAAAACCATGTTAAAATTCCCCAAATACCATGGGAAAATACCCCATACCCATGGGTTTGAAACCACCATTTCACTTTTTACTTTTTCACATGCACCCCTTTTTAAATATACTTTTATAACTATCCATATAAATCAATCTTGGAAAATTGTTTTGTATTATGATATCATAATATGACACAATGACATCATTAATTGCTACCGGGATAATCCCCCTATACTGGGTATAAGGTAAAGGCAAAGAGATAACTACCTTAAAATACCTGTCTACCCTTAATCTATCCCAAAACCATATAAACTAAGTGACGAGAGAGTTAAAGAGTGAACCTTTATTCCTTGTGGTTGGTGTAGACATCTTTTGTTTGTTGTTGCCTCCTAGATCATAGATCTCGTCCTAAAGATGACCTGCAAAAGGTTAAGAATACAATGCACATGCAATCTCTACTGATCACTTTAAAAGTATAGACATAGATATAAATGCATAAATTAACAAAAGCATGTAAACATAGGGTTTTGGGACAAGGACAAACTCTTTTATTTGATTTTAAGATAAAAAGGATTACAACCTTTGCTGGCAACCGCTCCATGAACCAAGTTTGGGCTCCTCTGTCCAGGCTCCAAGTGCATCAATCCCACATTAGCTTCCCGCAACCAATATATCACCAAGGGAAGGTAGAAGGGTTACATAAGGATAAATATGCGAGGACAAGGTTGAGACCAAAACTCAGAATGGGATGCAAATCTTGGGCTAAGAAAGGGAAGGGATTTTGGTAGAGTTTTTTTATTCTCTTTATCATGTTCATAAATGACTTGCCAAGACCTCTTTTTATATGATAAAAATATGGTTATTCGATTTGGGGACGAGATACAAGGGGTAAAATAGTTAGGTAAATGTGGGCTAACTAGCATGCAACACGCATGTGTACGCGGGCTAACTAGCACACAACATGCATGTGTACGCATGCTAACTAGCATGTATCATGCATGTGTACGCAGGCTATTAGTACAACAAGGTGCATACACTATCCAAAAAATTGTTTTTTATAAGGAAGCCTCAACAGTATTTTGGAAAAGTATGCAAATAGAAGGGCCAATGTCTTGTATGCAAAGATAAGACATATTGGAGTATAAGAGATGTCCCCTAATGTGTGAGGTTAGAAGAGAAACTGATGACTGAAATAAATTACAATATCTCTACACAGTGGGAAGGCACAGAGTTGAGGGAGCTCGTGACGAGTGTTTGTGAGAGTTCCATTTGCAAAATAATGATAATCTCTCTGAGGCGGGCATACCCATGCTATGGTTGAAATAATCATGGCTTCTAGTTAATTAAAATATAGATCCATGTCATATATGACTACTAGAAAAAATACAAATGTCTATATAAAGTGTAGCTGCAAACAATACACAATGGATCTACATATCCATATTATCTGAGGATATACAAGTACAATATGATATGCATATTCTAGAAGCATCGATGCATGTGGCTGGAGATAAGGACTTCATAGCTCGAGAAACAACTTCAAGATATTCAAAACTCAGGTAGGATTACAATAGGAGTGTAAGACTCAATACTCCGAGGTCTTCAACATGTTGTCGAGGAAAGACTAGAAGATCTTGATCATCAGGTACATAAATTCATTTATTTTGAATCTGAACTTAACTAAACTCTCGGGATGGATGACTCATGAAAGTCAAGAGATAAACTACAGAATGGCCAAATCAGGTTGGATAAAACTTCCCTTGGAGACAGGAGGCACCACAAACTCTCCAGATGTTTGGAAGAGTAACCAAATGGAGGAGGACACAACTCTATGTAACGAGAACAATTTCCTAAGGTCATGCTAGATCTGAATGCTTGATGAAAAAATGGAAGGATGTGCTTTTTCATAGGATGACTATATTTATATCGATAAAAGAGAATGTATATCTCATCCCCTCTTTTTGGAATATTTGATTATTTTTTCTTTTTCAAATTTTTAATGAGCTTGAAAAAGAATAAAACAATTCTACGTTACAAAGGAGGAACGAGTGTCACGGGAAAGAAAAATAGTTCCAAGCGCATGGAACATAATGATTCTCAGTGAAAGGAGACATATGTAGGATAAGGACACTTGGGAAAATTCCTCCATGGGTCAAGGTATTAGATCATGAGGGGAAAAGTGATACAAGGATTGAATTTAAGGAATGCTTTGAAAGTTCAGTTAATAACAACATGAATCTGACATTAGGCCAAATACGAAAGGATGAAGCATGCAATGCGATTAAGAGACAACAAGACTCCTTCCATGTGAAGTTTTAACATCCCAAAGAAGGTAAGATCAATGGTTTTTCACATTTAGAGAGTCTGAAAAACACTAAAATAAGACTCCAGAGTGTTCCTTTTTCATAATTAGTCCATTTGGTTCGAGAAAGGGTCAAAATTATACTGAAAGGTTGTCTCTTCAAAACCATTTTAACGAGTGTGACTGAGACAATATCACTTGACTATCTTTTCAATTTTAAGGAGTCTAAAAAGAGATTAAATATGGACTCACAACCTTTTTCTAAGTTTAGTCTCCTTAGCCCGAAAAAGTATAAAATATAACTTAGGAGAACTCTCCTAGTGAGACATGTCTCCCAAGGCATACCTTTTTCCTGGATAATCTATTGGTAGAAAAATGGTTACACTTATGCCAAATAGATATTCCTTCTGGACCAATTAACGAGTGTGAAAGGAACCAGGTCACTTGACGATCTTTTCATATTTAAGGAGTCTGAAAATATCTTAACTATGGACTCTCGAGGGGTTGATTTTTCGTAGATAATCTCCAAGGATAGAAAAAGAGATAAACCAAAACCAAGGAGAATGGCCCTTTTTAAAAAATTTAGTCCCTCAAGCCCGAAAAAGGGTTAAACTTAAGCTTGAGAATACTCTCCTAGCGAACTAAACTATTAGGGCATAGATTTATTCATAAATTAACCATTTGGACCAAAAATGGGGTAAACTACTGTTAAGATCCCATTTTTTCTCTCACCATACAATTATTTTTTCCATTTATTCCCCACCTAGGCATTGAAATCCAACTCATTGTCTCCTACTTTTACCCTTTTTGCATGCCTAAGATCTTGATTTTAGCACGAGGTAAAAGTTGCCTATTTTGATATTTTTTGAGTTCTTAATAAATTAATTAGGATATTTTGGCTATATTTTGCCAATGATAAAAGTACACTCACATTTTCATTGTAACAATTGTTCCCGCACTATTCCTAGATTTTTAGTACTAGCGAAGGCATTCCACTACCCGAGGTTGTGGCTTCTCCTATTTGTGCACGCCCATAATGGATTTGGCGATATGGGTATTGCTCGTGTGACCAACAAGATGGGTGTTGACTGATTCATTGACACCCAATGTTCCTATGCATTACACAAAACTTCAAGAAAACCCATATGCATGTCTTCCATCTCAACACCATATTGGGGTTGACACTTAGAGAATAAATGATATCTAAGTTTGTTATAACGATTTCCTAAGATTGTTACTTGGGATAAAGCAAATCGTGGTCAGTAAGATCCCTTAGTTTTGATAGTCATTTTTACCCATTAGTCCATGAGAATAGGGGAAGACAATGTAATCTGATAGATGCTCAGAACTTGATATATAAAGGGATTCGCTATGTCTACAGGATGATATGTATATAATATTTTCTATATATAATAAAAAAGTTGTATTACTTATTTCTTGTTCTCCATACTGTGATGGATATGTTGTGAGTTGGTTAAATATTTCCATTTCATATTAATCAAGATTTGTTTTATTTTTCTTGTACCTTTGTGAGTTACTGAATCATTTCCACTCACTACTTGGGAAGGCGTGCACCCACCTCCCCTAGTAAGTTTAGTTATTTGTATATTAGTTTTTCTCTATCTATTGTAGATGTGTTCATGAATAGATTTGTGTGGAGTGGTTCTTAAAATGTAGGTTTTATTTAAGTTCTATGTACTTATTTCTCACTGTAGATTTCCATGTGTTATGAAGCTAGCTTCCCTTAATACAATGGAAGGCTTTCATTCAGACAAATAGATGTGTGAATGAATGATTAATATTTGAATCTTACTAAATTATATATCCTTATTGTATAATATTGAAAGCTAAACATATTTCAATATTTAGTGGTAGCTTACACAACTATGAACGTATGATCTAAATACCTCACACAATTGCTGGTAAAAGTTAAAGCTCATATGATCCAATGACTAAACTAAAGTAAGATGCTAAAATTACCCATTGTGTGTGTGACAACTTTGAGTTGTAATGAAATAAGTAAAGTGGTGACTCTGGTTAATGAAGACTTTTTTATGAGCAAATTCTAAGATCTGGAATGTAAAGCATGATCATATTGTAACTTCCATCTGATTAAGGAGAGACCTCATTTGCTTGTCCTAAATAATAAGGATTAATATCAAACATTGGTAGAAGTTTTGTGATGATTTGGTCACATATCATGAAACTTTAAATACTCTTTGACTATTGGGAGAATGGATTGTATTCACAAAGGATTCAATTGATACCTCCATACTCTAACTTTGTGGTATTAAGGGCATATGTCTTCAATTTATTAATAGGAGTGTGTCTCTGAGATTTGAGTTGTCTTCTTGTTGAGTGTGGTGTGACCTCTAGAGGTGTTTTAGTGAAAGTGAGATGATATTTCAGGGACATGAGTTTAGTTTCAATCGATTGCAAATTGTGTGTCTACATTCCTCACTGGTAGATGTAAGTTTTCTTTATAAAGTATTGTTATCTCATTGCTTCACCCACCAATTGAAATGTCAATCTTTGTGTCAAGGATCGTTTAGAGTCATTTCCCTACACATTGATTTGTTCTCTATGGGTAAGAATGTAGTAGCACCATGGAGTCTGTCCTACTTGTAGTGAAGTAAACATTTTAGTTTAAGGGTAGGTTAGTCACTAGGAATTACTCTCAAGATGGTTAGTCTTTTTTTTTTTGACGAAAACGGTTATGTTGCATTAATCGGCATTCTGGCCAGCCATAATCAAAGGTTACAAATCTGAAGAAGATTGGTGACCTCTAACAGTGTTGCCAACCTTCTTGTGAACGTCTTGGGAGACCAATCCTCTCTGCTCCTTGAGCTAATTTGATGATATGACA
>JZKD02S1951768.1:0-12445 GCA_000966675.3 Picea glauca
TCCAATGTTGTGCTCTTTTTCCAATTCCAATGCAGTCTCATCTGGAAAATTTTTTGGGCTAAGTCAATAGAGTCATGGTCAAAAGTCAAAGTCAAAGTCAAACTTTGACTTGGTACAATTTTCGAGGAATATTAAAAAAATAGAGGAAAAATAATAAAAAATAAGAAAATTGGGAAAATCAATGGAAGGACATGCATCCCTCATGCAATGTTGGGGAAATTCAATTTTTTTGATTAAAAAAAAAAAAAAAAAAACCCACCCTCCTCCTCTGGCTCATTTGATAGGTGCATTGGAGAGGGAAGGAGCTATGCAACTCAGACAACCATGGTAGATGAGGGGTTCTAGATAGCATCAATGGAGGGTTTCCATGGCAGTCCAGACCATACTCCATCCCCACGCATACAGTACAGGTAACCCCCCATCAATACCAATTCAAAAAACTTACTGGGTTATTCAAACAAATGGTGACTATGTTGCTTCATTCCTGAAAATGACAAGATTTTTCCTCTTTAATGTCTCCTAGTTTTTTGTTTTCCAATGGAATTAGTGATGTATCAGATTTGAAGTAGGTTTTTGGTTCATGTTTGGTTGCTAGTGTGCAATATTCATTAATTTCCTGTACAAAAAATTCAAAGGGGAGGGGATTCGAAACCCTCTTGGGTGCCATACCCAAGCCTCTAGGCCCCTTTAGAGAATTAATATTTCTAATTTTTGAGGAATTTATAGGCCCATGCATGTCCATTTGCAGGCCCTGGGATTTTAACCCCAACCCCCTCCCTTTCCTTTGCTCAAAAATTCCTAGAAACTACTGAAAAATAAAAAAGTAGGGGAGGGGGTTTGAACCTAAGACCTCCCACTCACAAAACTATTGAAAAAACCCCACTATGCCTCCAAAAAAAAAATATCATCTTTTGAACTTGGGTGGTCGGTCACCCGTCCACCACTAGGGTGCCACGACCTTTGTGCATGGCCAACCCCAACTACTCCCATCTCCCAGCTTGCATGCCCACTTCATTACTCCTCCTCTTCCTCCTCCATGCACCCATCAAACCCTCATGCACCCTCCACATTACATGCTCCCCCCTGCCATCTCCTCCTCTTTCTCTGCACACGCTCCTCCCTTCATTCCCCAAATCCCTCCACCATACCCTGCACACCCTCCTCTTTTGTTTCACCTCCACCCAACACCCTCCACCAACACCTCCAGCCCGCGTGTGACCTCCCAACACACTCCTCCTCTCCACTCCTCCACCCACGCGCAAAAAAACCCCCCACTTCCCCCATCCTCTCCTCCTCTTACTCCACACATTCCCCTCTTCAATCCACCTTCTCCTCCTCTCCACTCACCAGGATGAGCTCACTACTCCACGCGCGTGCCCTCCTTCCATCACTCCCCACATGCACACATCAACACCTCCTCTCCACCACTGTGCACTCCAAAACCACCATCACACAACCACGTCTTGTCCAAACCTATGGTTCATTGGGAGGAAGTTTCAAGCTGGTCATATGGGCAACCAGGGGTGCCGAGGGGAGGTGGGGTTTAAATTTGTTTTTTAATTTAAGTCCTATTTTATTATTTAATTTTTATATATTTTAAAATTTGTAAATTTATTGTTTATTTTTAAATTTAGTTTTATTTCTATATATAATTGTCCTCCCGGGTGGTTTTTTTATTGAGGAGTTCATTGAAGGAGTAGTTGTTCATGCTGACAAAATCCTTATGTATTAGATACATGTTGTACTTTTGGTCATAGTATTTTAGGCCACGTCTATGTTTTGATGGAACTAATGTAAATATGTGGACAATAATGCATAAATTCTGGATGTTTTAGTTTATTGTGACGAAGATAAGTATAGAAGAACTCATGGAATTTTGTTTAGTCTGTTTTGAAGAATATAGGGACAAAGCAAAATGTAAACATACCATGTATTTTTTAAAGTTTCACTTGATTCTTAATAGAATAATAGTGAGACTACTTTTTCTGCGTGAAAAAATATAATAGAATTATTATTAAAACTTTATAATAAAATTTAAAAAAAAATAATAAATTTTGTATATATATTTAAACTATATAGTAAAGATTTAATTCCCCCCCCTAAGGGTTACTGGACTTTTTAATTCCGTAACTTTGTTATACAGAGGCAAAATTTCACCTGTAAATAGTCAAAATGACTGGGGAGAAGTCAAGAATGTATCCATGGAATTCTCCTCTACAAATTCATCCTAGAATTTTAGTGGCATGTCCCAGAGAGATAGGGACTCATTATTGGCCCAAAAAGAACACGTCATAAGGAGGCCTAATTGGGGACCTCCGAGGATAAATTGGGTCGGACGAGGAAAACCCATTTCAACCACAGGTATGCACGCCTGTAGAAGCCTGCCAATTCTGGTGTCCAACTCATCATTTTCCCACATTTGCACCTTTTTCCCCGATCAGTCTCCCAATCAACTCCTGCCTGCATACCTTTCTAGGGCCATATCTTTCTCATCCAGAGTCATATTTGCACCAAACAGAAGGAAACAAAAAGGCAGAGAACATAGATACAATATGGGAACAATACAAATCAGTTTTGTGTCTATTTGGTACATGGGAAATGCCTCTCTATGTTTAGGCCCAGGGGGTCCCTTCACCAAAACAAGTCCAAATCAAAGCCATGCTTTGGTCAGCTCACAGGGAAACTTCTAGTCAAAAAAGGGGGATATAATCAGGTCTGAAAAGTTCCTCAACAGTGGGAATTTACTTACATACAACAACCAAATCTCAAAGGCCCCTTTCCCTCCTAAACAACTTTTCAATTTCCCCACACCTTAAGGATTCATCCCGGTCAATATGAAATCCATGGATGGTTGGGAACTATCCTATTTCACCTCATCTACAACTAAAAAACATGGCATAAATCAAAGAGTGTTTGGGATGGAACAAATCCCATGGAAAATGATAATGTGGCATACTAATTTTTTCATTTTATGAAAAATGACTTTTTGTAATAGGTAGTCTCACATAATTTACTTTTGGCATTTATACAATGTAATTAAGAGGTCAAATCAGATTTGATTTGATTCCTTTTGGATAAGATTGACTTTTTAGGATGAGTTTACTTTTTGATAAAATGACAAAAAAATTTAGGGTTGTTCCAAAAATGACAAGCGTCTTGTGACCTAACCCTAAGCCTTCACCTCTTCTTTATAAATAAGAGGGATGGCATTGTAAAGATGAGGATGAATATAGTAACAAAGCTCTACTGAAATTTTCCAAAACTCTTTGTGTGTGTGATACTTGTTAAATTTTAGTTGTTGGACATGTCACTTGTTAGTTAAGGGTTGAGGGGTAGAAGTAAATACTTGTTATGTTAGCTATCTCTAGGAGGGTTTGGATAGCTATGGGTTTCTTGTTGTTTCCTTGGGTTTACCTTACTTTCTTTCACTTTCTAACAACTTTGTTTAATTTATTTAATGTGTTTTAATGCAGATTTTCTGAAGTATTTCGTTGTTTTTAGCCTTAGTTAGTGGTCGGGAGTCCTAGGGCCCCTTAGGACATCCCTTAAATAAGCCTTTTAGATTGTTGTTCATACCTGTTTTCTTCCTTATCTCGTTCATGTACATTTTTGTTATGTTTTCCTGATATTAATCTAGTTGTCCCAAACAAGAAAATTGACCATTTTGGTCAAATTCCCCCCCCGAGACAACCATCTTAGTTGGTTTTTATCTATATTTCATGTGTAAATTAATATTTCATTTACTTTAGTTTTTCCATATAAAATAACTAAAATTTCTTTGTTTTCCTGCAAGGATACAATCTAGTCACCTACTCAGCTTCTCCTAAGTAGTTGTGGACCATCTAAAGACATGTTTGAGGGAAAGGGGCTAACAAGACAAAGAATAAAAAACATCAAATCTGATCGGTAAATCTACCCAATCACTCTCATATTCACCTTAAGTTCACTTGCACTCATTCTAAAATTTTTGGCACATGTACCCATGTCAATATTCTTTGCTTGTGTAGATAGTTTGATGGTTTGTTTATAAATTTATGTTTATAAAATATGATCTGTACTTTTGTAAATAATCATCACTATTTCGAATTCCAATAAGTAAGATTCCAATCCCCATACAACAAATCATTTGGGGCTTTCATGCATATGGTGGCCTTGTCGCTCACAAAGAGCCTCAACCCATTCCTTTGGGTTGAATGGTATAATTGTTTACTTGTAAATTAGTTGATTTTTTCATCTTTCATTGTATATTTTCCCATACACTAATGTACAGGTGGCTACCCCAAAAGGGGCCATGAAAAAATCAACAAGCTAAAAACACTCAAAAAACCGCAAAATACTTGAAAACAAAGCAGGGGTCCACCCCATACACACTCAAAACAAAACCTATACTATTTAGCTATATGCATACACATATTATTTAGTCATGACATATATGTCACATACTTATTTACTTGTTTTTGTATAAAGTTTTAGATAGAATTCAATTCATTGACCAAGAGGCACTCTTGTGAAAGCGAGACATGACCTATCCATGTGGATGGCCTGGTCCTTTATTTCAAGAAATTTCAATTTCATAGAATACTAAGTGTCAAAGCCAAAGAGTCTTCATCAATATCCCCTCGGAAGTTGTCTAGTTAGTATAAATCAAGTGGTCTTTCCTTAGTACCACACAGTCAAGGAGCTGAATATCTCAGCTTGGCTGGAATACTACTCTGCTTGGGTAAGCTCAGCTAAAACTCCCTTTAGGGGGGTCCCGGGCCTCTTCATTTTCACAGGTATCCTTCTTCCATACAAGCGGCTTTCAGAGCCCGAAAGCGCGAGTGACGAGAAGTGGCTAATCCCTACTTCTCTAAAATGCATGGGGCACTCTTCAACCTAATCACTGTGGTCTGTTAAGACTACTTTGTGTATACTGGTTGGCACAGTTCTAGGATGTGTTTTCCTGATCGTGATTACCTTTAAAATAGTGTGGTGGCTAATGCATGTGTTAATAACTGAAAATTCACCAATAAAATACAATTTAAAGTCAAACCTTTTGTCATTCCACCCTTCATCCATGATAATAAATTGCAGCTGTAAATACTCTCCCAAAAATAGTTGTAACAATTTGTAAAAAAGGTTATTCATCTTCATTTAAATCTCCCCTTTTGATTCGGTAATTTTTCGGGATCACTTCCTGGGTCACCCCGAGGGGTACTAGGCCATTCTGGGTTTGTTTCCCTACCTTAAAAGATTTGAAAAACTTGTTGTTCGCAATTTAAATCCATCTAAAAATACTTAGTTGTAGCTTTTAAACTCACGTTTCACCTTTATTTTTCACTTTTTCACTTGAGGCATCCACTGTTCTATTATCCATCACCTCAGTTTACCCTGAGAACCCATTCTGGGCCATTTTCCGAGGCTTTAAGGGAGTGAATAACTCGTTGTTCTCTTTTTTTAGTTTGTTGTCCTAAAAATAAGTGATCTTATTTTCATCCCATTGTCCATAATTTTCACCCCCCATGCCATTTTGGTCATCCAGGAAGCTGAGGGAGGACAACACCCAGGCTGGGTAGTCCTAAGAAAGACTTCTTTTAAGTCTTTCACCTCTCCTTTTTCCCCTTCATTACCACCTCAGGCAAAGGACCATCTGAGGTGTGGGTAGTCTCTACCTCATGCCGAGCTATCAAAGAGGTTGTAATCGGCTTCACAGTTGGATAGGTTGGATTTTTCCCAACGAACAGATTTTTCTTATAACAGTGGGGCACAACCCTCACAGACAAAAAATGAAGACAACACAGATAGAAGAGACATGCAAAAAGAAAAAGTATATCATGGAAGACCTAGTCATCACCCTGACAGAGATGATGTTGAGATTGTCGCGAAAAAGGTCCAAGATAGGAAGGAAAAGGTGGTTCATATTGCACAGGCACAAAGAGAAGAGATCATGGCCAATCTTATACAAGTCCATGAAACTCTACAAAAACTACAGATCCAGGTAGTACCACAGGCCACAACGCAGTGACAGGAAAATACACAATGACCCCCTGCGCAGAAAGAAGGAGAGGAGATAATACAGTTGGTAGTATAAGATAGGGAGACATTCACAGTCACTCACCAAATGATCATAATGGATCATGATATTATGCATAAACGCATGGGGGAAGTTGAGAAATTTGAAGTTGTCATGGAACAGATACCTACCAAGGTAATATATGAACCCCAGGCCAACATAATGCAAGAAGTTCAATCCAGAGCCCACGCAGATGAGACTAACTTGGAGGTGGGTAGGGGAATTGTCGAAATGTTACAAATAACTTGCGACCAACTGACCTTGGAGAAGGATAAGGAGATATAATGCGTTGATAAGATAGAATAGGGGATGATAGTGGTATACAACCACATCCCAGACAGTGCAAAAGCACCAGAGAGGAGTGCAGAGAAAAAGATAAAAATTATTTCACAAATAATTGAGGGATATAGGAAGGAAATCGAGGAGATCAAATAAACGCTTAATCCTATGACTCCTCTGGAGGTTCGATAACAGAGGAAACAACAATCCACACTCTGGATAGTAGAGATAGAAAAAGAAACGAGGTAAGTCGCAGAACTGTTTGATAGAACCGCGTAGATCTGGAATGTTTTAGAAGAAGATGAAAAGTTCCAATAGTGGGACCAACAAGAGGAGAAAATCAATGCTTCCATACTTGAGATAAATAAATGACATAAAACAATGAGTATTACAGAGTGCTTGAAGGGCACTCAAGAAATCAAGACTCTGGAAACAGAGTTAAAGACAACACAAACAAATAAGCAAGAAAAACAAGCCCAATTGGAACCCCTCTAGGAACAAGCAACATAGATGATTGCTCAGCTGGAGGAAGCGAAGATGAGCATGGCACAGACACAGTCAGAGGGAACAACATTGCTACAGGAAGAGATAACAGCACATACAGTAGAGACGCTAACATAAAAAGATGCATAGATGAGGGAAAAAGGAAAGGAACTAGTAGAGAAGTTCCACAGTTTGGAAATGTTGGAAATATAACTGAGAGGGGGGGGGGTGAATCAATTATATTATAAGCTTAAATTTTTTTTGTTATTTTCTGAATCTTTCTAAATTATTATTTAATGTATTTCTAAAGCTACAACTTGCAGAGAGCACCAACTCTCATATTTCTCTAGCACCAACTAGATGGAAGCACCAACTCCCAGGTTTCTCTAGCACCCACTAGAAGGAAGCACCAACTCCATGAATATCTTCTAGAACAAACTAGAATTTAGAGGATTGCAATCCTCCCTAGCACCACCCTACTACCCTGATTGAATCTTGCAAAAATTTACTTACTTTCTTTGTCTCTGATATGGTCTGTTGCAACTCCATGACTCCTCTGCCTCTTCTAGCTTCTATTCTTTGTTCCGCTTCTATCCTCTGTTCTTTCTCCTGCTACGCACCCTGTTCTGTTCAACTTCTCTTTCTTGGTTTTATACTCTATGCTTCCTTTGCATGCTATACACTACATCTCTGATATCCACTTCAAGTACTGCTCTTCACCTCTTCCTACTCACCAACATCACTCTTGAAGTCACACCAATTGTTCTATGTTCTGCATTAGGTTCACACATCAAGTCATCTTCCTAATCATCATATGAACTCTTCATCTTCTCTGGCCGTTATTCAAGGTTCTTTGGATTCTATGGAAGTTATCTTGAGAATATTTTGTTTCTCTGTCAGTCATACTTCTTCTTCTTCTTTGGCAGTTACAGTCAGTTGGTTTTGGCTCCTCTGGATCCTAAGCCCCTTCCTTCTTATGACCACTGGCTGTGACCTGGGACAAATCACTTTGGGACTTCATGTTTCAGGTCATCTGTCCTAATTCACCCCGACTCTTCGAAATCTCGATCTCCCGAACTCCGAAGTGGAGCTTAGCGATGTGTTGAGTTTATGTGACCACGCGATTGCAGGAACATCCATTGGTGGTTTGAGGGAAACCCTCTTTTCGCCCCGCAATTCACTACGAGCCTCCACGCATCATTTCTAAAAAACCATGGTTTCGATTGCAGCCCGTTCAAGAAAAATTAAGACCTGATCATGTTCTGGCGCCGCAATGCGATGGGACCGTCGATCTCATAATATTTACAATGCTCCTCGATCAACGGTTCTGATCTATTGTCTTTTCCCGCCTTCTTTCCTCCATCCACGCGTGATCCTTAGTCTCAAATACCAAGTGACATGTGGCCCTCCAAACCAACGGATGAGATCAATTTCGCCTTTCGGTCTTTGGGAGTCTCGATTCTCAAACTCCGCTTTCTCCTGGAGAATTTCACCTGGATTCCACGATCTAACGACGTGTGGTCTTCTCGAATCAACGGTCACAATCCCTACGAGTATCCGGGGTTCATAAATTTCAACTTTTCAACCTTTCAACCTTCCTTTGCTTTTTCCCGAAGCTGACAATACACTGACGTGTGTCCCCTTCAGATCAACGGTCACAATCCTTTCACATCTCCGGACTTCGTAGATTTCAACTTACGCTATCCTTCCACTAGAGTAGATCGATGGATGAGAATGACCCCAAAGTGATCTCTCATATTGGACATCTCGTGTCCACTTCAGGACTTCAGCATTCAGGGCTTCAGAGCTTTTGTCATTTTCTAGTGGTGAAACTCCCGAAGTAAAATTCTCGGAGTGAAACTCTTGGAGTGACATCACTTACTTACGTCACTTGATGATGTGTCATGAGCCTAGTAGCTGCCACATGTCACTTGGATTTGTGATTTGCACATACCCAAAATGTTGAATCAACTTGACACTTGTCATTGTCTCATTGCACCACGTGTCCTTGCTGACGTGGATACTCATTCACTTCGGGACTTCGAGTATTTCAACTTTTCAAGTCGCCAATTCTTCCGAAGTTAGAATCCCCGAACAATAACCTCCTCACAACTTTTAGACCCGAAATAAACGTTGTTTTTCGATCATGTTCTCAGATCGATGGCTCGATCTTTCTACGATGCTACTTTTCTAGCTTATCCTCTCCTTCAACTTCAAACTAATTTGACGGTTTTCACTTACTTCGGCTCTCCATCTCTCTAGACTTTGGGTTTTTCAAGTCTCAAACTGCAAAATCCTCGAAGTGATTTTCTCTGGAGTTGAGGATTGTGTGCCACCTGTCAGTGTTGACGATGGACGATCCCTGCTTACTTCGAGACTTCAGGACTTTGACAACTCCGCTCTCCTACGCTCATCCAAAGGCTTATCCTTCATGCATCTATTTATGGATCCAATGACTGTTGATCCTCGACGCTCGGATCCAACAGACCAGATCTGTACTTCTCCTACGCGCTTCCTCTGGTCACTGGACGTTGATCTAACGGTCATCAGGTATTTAGGATTGGTGATCCAATGGCCACTGTCGTTCTTCCTCCTGAGCTTTCTGATCTCTCTGATTTAGAAGGTTTTCTAAGTGTTCAAAGGTCTCGACCTTTTCTCCTCCTGTGAGTCCATCTCTTGGACCTCGACTGCAATTCTGGAAAGCGCAAAGCGTTATCTCTATCTCTTCTATGATTTGATTGCTGCATACTCTTGAGGTTTGGTTCGTTGTTATTCTTGCCATCAATGACAAGCACATTCTTCCTGTTAAACATGCCAACAATCTCCCCCTTTGGCATTGATGGAAACCCTGAAGGACTGCACTTTTATGCTTAGACCTCCAACTGTAGCCTCCAAACCACACCTTTTCTCCCCCTTTGACATAAATGTCATGGAAAACATGATCCCCTTGAGTGATTGCAATATTTTTTGGAGGTATCAGATATTCAACCAACACATACTCCCCATGACCGGATGGACTATTTAACTTGGTAACTAGGTCACGCCCAACTTCTGGCGTAGCTACTCAAACTGAGATTTTGCAAGAAGTTTAGCGAAGATATCAACAATGTGATCTTTGGATGGAATATAATGAAAAGAAACAATAGTGCTGGTCACCTGTTCCCTCAAGAAGTGATACTTGATGGGTATATGCTTTGTCTTGGAATGAAATACAAGATTCTTTGACACACTAATTGCACTAGTATTATCACAATGGACTGGAATTGGTGCATTCTACTTTACCTCCAAGTCTACAAGTGTCTGAATCATCCATAATACTTGGGTACAACAAGTGGTGGCTGCAATGCATTCAACTTCTGTAGTCGATAAAGAAATGGAACCTTACTTCTTTCTTAACCATGCTCCAAGAGAATCTCCTAAGAAGAATGCACCTCCACTCATCCTTTTCCTTTCATCCATGCAGTTAGCCCAATCAACATCTGAATAGTCTGATAGTTGAAAATTCTGGTTTCTAGAATACCATAGCCCATAGTTCATTGTTCCTTTCAAGTATCTGAATATTATTTTGACAACTAACAAATGACTATGTTTAGGTACAGCCTGATACCTTCTTACCATTCCAACAACATGCATTATGTCTGGACGAGATGTTGTGATGTACAATAGGTTGCATATCCTAGACCTATAGGAACTCTAATCAACATCAGGTGAGTCATCATCCTTTCTTAACTTGCATCTAGTGACCATAGGTGTGCTCATAGGTGTAGAATCTTCCATTTGAAACCTTTTCAACGTTTCTCTTAGATATTTCTCATGAGAAAGAAATAATCCTTCAGACCTCTGAGTAATTTGCAGACCAAGTAAAAATGACAGTTCTTATCATAGACATTTCAAATTCAGACTGCATGGCAGAGGAAAACCATTGTACCAACGAAGCATTATTTCTTTCGAAGATGATGTCATCTACATAGACCAGCACAATGACAAAATCATTACCCTCTGTTTTGATATATAGATTGTTGTCAATTGTTCCTCTCTTGAACCCTTTGTCTTGAAGATACTTATGCAGTCTGTAATACCAGGCATGAGGAGCTTGTTTCAACCCATATAAGGCTTTCTTAAGCTTGCAGACAAAGTCAGGGTTATCTGACAGTTGGAAATCCTCTGGTTGTTCCATATAGACTTCTTCTTTTAGATCTCCATTTAGAATAGTTTACTTAACATCCATTTGATAGACTTTAAACTGTTTATGACAAGCATATGCAAGAAACATTCTAATAGCTTCTAATCTTGCTATGGGCACAAATGTTTCATCAAAGTTCGGTCCTTCTATTTGAGTATATCCTTTGTAGACCAATCTAGCCTTATTTCTTACAATATTTCCTTGCCCATTCATCTTATTTTTGTAGACCCATTTGGATCTTATTACATTTTATTTGCTGGCCTAGGAACGAGTTCCCAAGTTTCATTCTTTTCAATCTGGTCCAGTTCCTCATTCATTGATTTTAACCAATTTACATCTTCACTGGCTTCATTGAATTTCTTAGGTTTCACCATGGATATGAAGGTTATATGTGATTGCTCGGTGTCTTTGATTATCCTCCTCCTAGTTTGTACACCTTTGTCTTTCTCACCAATTATTTGACTTTCAGGATGATTCTTTTGAGTAATTCTGGAGGAAGGATTTGATGTTGATTGTTGTCCTGACTCTTCTTCTCTGGGTGTCTCTTCTTCACCTGATTCATCATATTCTTGTGACTCTGGGGTTTGTTGTTCTTCATTTTCATTATTCTCATCATATTTTTCATTTGGCTTAGTGCTTATTCTCTGTTGATATTTTACATGAGCTTCTTCATTAATTCGAACATCAATACAGTCTACTAATTTATTCATTCTTTTGTTAAAGCATCTGTATCCTTTACTATTCATTGCATATCCTAAGAAGATACCTTCATCAAATCTACTATCAAATTTTCCCATATGATCATCATTATTTTTGATGTAGCATTTACTTCCAAATACTTTGAAGTGCTTAATGGATGTAGATCGACCAAACCACAACTCATGTGGAGTTTTATCACTGTTCAGACTTAGATGTGCTTTATTCAGAATATGAACAGTTGTGTGAACAACCTCCACCCAAAAGGTTTGTGAAATGTCCCCTTCATTCATCATAACCCTTGCCATCTGTTGAACTGATTTATTTTGACGTTCTACAACTCGATTTCGTTGAGGAGTACCTGGAATAGTATATTCTCTTTTAATTCCATGTCTATCACAAAATTCTTTGAAATCTCTTGACATAAATTATCCTCCTCTGTCTGAGTGAATTTCCTTTAACTTTCTTCCTGTCTGATTTTTGGCTAATGCCTTAAACGTTTTGAACTTCTCAAACGCATCAATTTTTTTTCTTAGAAAGGAAACTGTGGAAAAACTTACATTTTGCATATAATCTTGTCACAAACTGGGGAGGCAATTCCTTAAACAACTTCTTCGAAAACTGGTTAAAGGTGGACAAAGTATATAATCCCTTACCAATAATTATATGTTGGTATTTGTGGCTGGAAAGAAATAGATGTATTTTTTATAGTTGTTCACCCTCAACACGAAGCGTTAGTATTCAAATCAGAG
>JZKD02S1951768.1:14126-40526 GCA_000966675.3 Picea glauca
GTATTTTGCATTCAGCGTGCTCTGAATCGATCGTGCATCTACTGTTGGCGTAGTGAAGATCAGCAGAAGAAGATTCGCCAGTGGAAAATGCCCATCCGGCTTGCACTATGTGTGCGAGATCTATAACTCTTTGGCTGTTTATGACAATGGAAACGCATCAAATACTAGAAGTTGAATAAATAATAAAAAGTTGGATAAATAAAAGGTAGGTCTGAGAATACCTGTAAGACCATTCATTGTCGTACCACGCGGCCACTTTAATCATGTCCTCTCCCACGACTGTGGTGAGTGTAGTCCATGGACACCAACGGCTCATCACACACTCCAAGGATTCCGTTGAGGGATTTATTTTTATATTTTATAATGAAACTAAATTTTAATCAAAAATATTTTTTTACAAGGGAATCTTTCATAAAGACATGAAATATATTTATATGCTTCCACAAATTTAAAATCTCTTAATGTCAACGAAAATATAAAATGTTGTTCTTCTTTTAATATGTTTTCATTTATTGTTATTAGACATTTGGTTTAAAATATAAAATATTATCTTTTTTCAATATAATAATTGTAATCAAACAAATAATATTAATATTGTATTTTTTCTTGATATAATAAAAATAATTATATGTTGTATTTTTCTTGATATTATGTATTAATGTCTTTTGTCTTTTAATATAATAATGTGTTTTTATACATAATAAATGTAATCAAATATTAATGTATTTTATAATCAAATATGTAATTTCTTTTCTTATATAATAATGTGTTTTTCTCTATACAATAATGTTATTAATATTGATATTGTCTTTTTTAACATAATGTAATAATATATTAATAATTAATATCCATTTTCTCTTTTTTATTTATTGATTTAATAAATATAATCAAATAATTAAAATAACCATAATAAATTTAACCCTAATTAATATAACCCTAACCTAGTGATTAATCTAATATAAAGACTCGATTTCATTTTTACTCAAGTAAAACAACCTAGAAGAAAAGCTACTGAGAGTTACTATGATGGCGGCCTATGGATGGGGTTGCATTGCTTATGAAATGATGGAGACTATGCAATTTGATCTGAGCTCAATTTATAGTGGAGCTCAATTTGATCTGATCTTCACTCTCTCGTATTATTGGATTTTTTATTTTTTATATTGCATGGGAATCAAAACAAAATGAACCTAAATAGAAAACTGACATATTTTGTAACTATCTTCCTTTTTCTTTTTAATACAAAACTTTTCATGTCATTATAATATATAGTTTCAATTTCCACAACTATTACCGTTGAAGTATTTTTCCTAGGTTATGAATGACCAGTGGATGTTGTTTGAGGGGACGCATTTTTTTTTAAGTGGATCCAGTATTTTTCCTTGGTTATCAATGACTGGTGGATGTTGTTTGAGGGGACGCATTTTTTTAAGTGGATCCAGTATCCTTCTGGGACATTGACACCTCGCCATTTTAAATCCAATTAAAGCATTCAAATCTGTGGACATTGAGACCTGGTCATTTTAATCGCAATTAAATCATTTAAATCCAACTACCAGCTCTTATAGTTGACCATGAATGTTTACATATATTAAAAAAAAGAAAATATTGCGTGTTTTTTGTTATTATACTTGACCATGAATATTTACAGATCTTAAAAAAATGCGAAAATCCTGTGTGTTTTTTGTTCACTTTTTGAACAGTATGGCTTCTCCTGTGTTCGTTGCTTTCTCAATTACCATTACAACCTTTTCCTCCAATATGCATGAACCATTCAATTTCACAAATTAAATTATCAACCAATTTAATTCAGACTGTAAATAATACTTTAAACGGAAACTTGAGTGTGATTTCTTTCAAATTTATGTCAAAAGATTCCCGAGAAAATTTTCATAACGAGACGCCATGCCTCGACAGCTGAGCACTGATTCTAATTACATAAACCATCAGCAATGAACACAATCCATGCCTCGGCCTATTAGTTGAAATCTAACTCTCTACGAATTGACATTGTGTAAACCTAAATTGTTCGTGGCTATAAATAAAAAACCTAAATCAGAAATCGAACTGGTAAACAATAAATGAAAATTCTAAATAGCAGAGAGTAAATCATGTTTTTATTAATAGCTCTCTAATCCAATTTGTGTGAGTAACAACAATAATAATATCTGGTCACATATGTCCAATTTGTGCAAGAAACAACTATGAAAATATATGATCAAATAAAGGTGGAGTAACAAAAAGGCGGCCATAATATGAAAAATAACAACAATGGCAATATTTGGTCACATACGTCCAATCCATGCAAGAAACAAACAATGATGGCAATTATGGTCACATAAAGGTGGAGTAACAAAAGGGAGGCCATAATATGAAACTCCCTCCAGCAAGATGCCAACTACCATCCATCCGACCATAATATGAAACACTAGCCAGCAGGATGCCAACTACCATCCATCCAACCATAATATGAAACACCCACCAGCCAAATGCCAACTACCATCCATCTGAAAAAGAAATAGGCGTAAAATAAATAACTAAGGAAGTGGATATCTTGAGATTTGAGGTTGGTATGGGAGTAAATGTGACCTAGTATAGGCAGGTGGTTAGAAAGTTGAAATACATCTGGTTTGCGTGTAGAACATAGTATTCCCAAATTAGTTCTTCTTGAAAAAATATAAGAAATTATCAATGTTTGAATGATTGTTGGACACAAAAAATTTAGCATTACCGAATTGGTTATTTTTAAAACTAGGACATATAAATTAATCAATAAATTATACATACAAAATATGTATTTGTATAAAGTAGATATTTAGTAAATAAATTATACATACTAACAATGTATTTGTATAAAGTATATATTTAGTGAATAAATTATACATACAAAATATGCATTTGTATAAAGTAGATTTTTAGTTTTATAGATACGAAATTTGTAGCCCTCATTGCATACATAGGGAGTTTTTTGTATTGTGGGTTCTCAAGCTAGCGTTAAAAATTGGGTGTCTAATGTTACGTGGTCTACAAATAGCACCGACTGTTTCGCGATATACAAAATGAGAGGTGTAGTTGCGGACTATAGAAATTTACTATAAAGTAATAACATCTATTGCACCGAATTACTTTGCTTTAAAACTAAGGCTTTTTTTTGGAAAAAAAAAAGATATAGCATTGCCGAATTAGTTTCCTTTGCACATGTTTTATAGAGCATGGACGAACTGCTCATTCCATAATTAACAAGTCTTTGGATCGTGGGTTGTCGGGCTGACGGTTTCAAAAATGGGCCTCTGCTGTTCCGTGTCCTACAAAAACCATCGATAGTTCCACGATATACAAATTGAGAAGCGGGCTTGCGAACTATAGAAACTTATTATAAAATAAATAATGGATGTTACATATATCAGAAAATTACATCAACATTTAAACCATCAACGTCGTTGAAGACCCAAAAATTAGCATACAATAAGAGACAAAAAATGTAGCATATCCAAATTAGTTTTCTTTGGAACAATCAAGAAGGTTCCTAGAAACCCAAAGTTTAGTATACAATAAGGACATTTTCGAATCAGTTTTCTTTGAAATTTAACAAAAAAAATAATGTTTGTTACATGTTTGTGGAAATTTAAATGCGTTTGTCATATAAACTGAGATTGGGGCTCCCGCGGACCATAAAAGTAAAAAAGTACAAGAATTAGGAATGTCGAAAGAAGTGTGCGATGGTAGAGAGGAAGACCTGAAAAGAAGAAATTGGAACTTATGAGTCTTTGGTTACAATTTTCTATTTAAAGAGGACATAAGTGGATTGATAAAGAAAAGAAGATGATAGCATAGACTTAAATTGGAATGATAAACAAAACAAGATGGCAGTATAGACTTACTATGAAGCCAATGCATTTTTGTTGCTGTCGTCGATGGGCAGTTGACTCTTGTTGATCAGTTGTTGCCCTTCCTGGACGAGGCTTTCCATTCTGATTTGGAACCATTCTTCGATGTAGCTTTTCATGGGGGTTGTGTTGATTTCATCTCGGATCTCTATGTCGTAAAGGTTGTTTTCTAATTTCCTTAGATCCATTGAAATATTGTGCGTTCAATTTCTTCATTGTGTGAGGCATAGTCCAATACCCAGCGCTCGTTCTCATCTAGATGATGTTCAAGTATGCCATAAAAAATTTCGAAAGACAACCCCTTTAAAATATCAACTTGTTCCTAGAACGCTTCTTTGGTGACTGACAAGGATTTGAGAATTAAGTTTGGATCTTGAACCTCGTTGGTATTTCTGGCTAAGTCCATCTGGAGYAGGCTTGTGAATAAATTTTCTTTTTCTGATATGACTTGTTTACATGATTTGACAATGAGGTGCAGGTTCTCAATTTTTTTTTGCTAGCATGCTTTTACTTTTTTGGTGTGCTTTGGGGAGGGGAGTTTCTCCTATCTTCTTTTTAGTTCCGATCTGTTTAGGGCATAGTTGGCAAAAGGGTCCAGGACCTGATGACAAAAAAGATGTTCATTTTTAAAATTCCCCTCCAAATGTTCAAGAAAATCATTGGCCTTCTTTCTGAAGGAAACTAAATTTTGCGATGTTTCTTAGGCTTTAGTAAGTAGCTGCATTCTTTTGTTGATGTTGTTCTTTACAAGGGATCTAGAGAATGCAAGGAGGGTAGAGGATACTTTCATCTTCGCTGCAGTGGTAGAAGGCATGATTTTTGCCAAAGGACTGGCAAATTTTGGTGTTGCAATGAAAGCCTGCTCAAATTCGTTGAGGCGATGTTTCAGATTGGCATAATCCATCTCCATTCCTCTAATGGAATCGAGAAGAACGTCATAGGTTACCTGCTGAAACGAGCAGATTTTGGATGGGGTCATTTGGCTAAAGTCAATCTCTGTTCTAGATTTGCCTTTCTTGTTTGTTACAACTCTCTTTTCAATGACCATACTTTTAGATTGGCTGTCAAATATAACACTCTGGATTATGAAGGATTCATCTATGTCAAAACATTCGGTGTCAGATATGTCCACCGCGAACAACCCAATTTTTTTGCATCTCCTCAGCTTCAATTTCAATTTGCAGTTTTCCACTGTCAATTTCAGGTTCCTTCACGTGGCCTGCATTGTTTTTTCTCTTCTTCGTTAGTGGAAATTTGTGAGAACTATCAATATTTATGTGAGTAGGGTTCTTATCTCCTCCTCCATTAGAAGATTTATGAGTTTCTTTCTTATTGGGATGGACTGTTGAAGCGAAGCCCCGTGGTGTCGTGCTCTTGGGAGTGTTGGTGGGGGGCTGGGTACTGTTCTCACTAGATAATTTACCATGTTGTTTGTACAATTTAGTTTCTCTTTGCAATGTCTCTGTGTCAGAATGGGCAGAAGCAATATTGTTGTCGACACTCTCCCTATCTTGGGTCAGGTGCCTATGGATAAAAGAGGTGTTAAAGCCAACACCCAGTAAATGTTCTCCAAAAATGCCATTGGGGTCAAACCCTTTTAGCCTTTCAGCATACGTTAGGTTCAATTTCTTGAAATGGGCAACAAACTCGTCAATCTTGTTGATGTTTCTGCACATGAAGTCTTTGACTTTCTAGAGCAGAGGAATGAACTGTTTTTTTTTCTTGTCATGGAAAAAATGAAACTAGTGGTTGTATTGCCTTGATATTTTTGCAACAAACATCTTGTCTGTGATGTGGCATTGAAGGAAGGAAAGATTTTACTTAGAGACAAAGACCACGAGGAGACTGTGATTTTCCTTTTTCTCAAGTGTGCCCTTCTTGTTCAAAAACTTGCTTGCGTGGTAAGACATCCGTGGAGCATCCTTTCCTAACAGTAAATCTTTGAAAACTGAGACAAAGCCAATAAAARWTTCATAAAAACAATGGGAGGCCTTGTGTCTCCATAGGGAKTCATGCCATAATGTCACTGGGTCGAATCCACAGTTTATTTTATTGGAAAGAGAAAGTTTTKGAAATGGGCAACAATACACAATTGCRAAAATCAAGTAGGATGACATATAAAATTTATTCAATTCTTTGAATCCTAAAAACTGGGAACATAGTTCAATGGAGATTAGCTTTCCCCAATCGAAAATGTATTGTTCCTTTACTGTGAAATACAAAATATAAATAATTATATGGGAAATGCTTGCTGTGGATGCCTGTCCCGTTATTCTTGTAAACAACCAAGAAATTTTCCTGAATGGATTTCTAAAGGAACTTATCTGGAGATTTGTGATATCTTCAGGAACTGTTGTCGGGTCTTCAAGGAAGTCGGCTAATATGTCCAACCCGTTATGATGTTTTTCTAGAAACTTCTTGCAGTCTTGTCCTCTGAACGTTAATGTTGGTTTCGGAAATTTCAACATCTCGCGGAAGAGTTGAGGTGATAAAGAAACAGTAGAATGGTCGTGTAGTGGAATAATTCTTTGGCTTGAAATATATTTTTTGGCGCACCAAGAGACCACCTCCTTATAGTCAAAAACCTCAGGGATGCATCCTGCACGAGCAATTTCGGAGGTTGAAATCACTTCATTCTGGGAAGAACGAGATGAATAGTAAAAGTATGCCATGGACCACTAGAACCTTTGGTCCTCTTATGCAAACATATTTATTGTCTCTCCACAAAACTGTCGTCGACTCACTTCCATAGGTCTGCAAAGACATTTATTTGTTCCAGACAATGAATGAAATGAAAGGTTGGAAGGGATAATATAACCCTACCTAAATTTTGGTCGAAAGCGTGTGAATGGGAGATGTCCTCGAGACTTTCATTGATTAATGACAATCTAGACGACTGTTACATGATGCGTTGATAACATTAAACACTACTAATTGCATATATAGAAATGCGAACATGGTGGATATTGCAATGGGCAATTAATCATTGCAGATTTCTTGAGCGGCCCAACACGACGATGCGTGTTGGAGATGAACAATTGAAAGGGACAAAATAAGTTTCTGCACATCTTGGTTTAATGCGTAATAATGGGATATCTCCTTGAGTTTTTCACCCATTAATGACAATGTTGACGGTTCCTGCATGGTGACTTGTTAGCATCAAAGGTTTCTAATTACATAGCAAGAAAGTACGGAGGTCGCAGAAAGGGGAAAAAACCCACTACAAAATAGGGTTTCAAGGTACAACTCTTGAAAGTGAGGGTGCTAGGGTCAAATTGTATGTCTCGAAAATTTTTGATTGCAATACGCGTAACCTGACAACCGTGGCGATAAGATTGGCTAAGTATGGAGAGAAATAGCGGTTGGTCAGAGGAGTTGTGTGATTATACAGATAGAGATAAAGATATCTCAACCCGCCAACGTTGGAACCCGTGTTTATAGAAAGGCAACTATGTATATAACCACAAAGCGATAATACAAGGGAAGAAGAAAAGGGAAAAAGGACCAATGAGTCCGCGATGGAAATGTAAATCACAGAAATGTTGAGTGCAATATGCATATCAAGGAAGAAGTAGCAGCACACTTCGAATGCGCTAACCTGAAACACTGACTAAGAATTTGAGATTTCGTGAATCCGTGAACAGGAGGATCCAAAATAGGGTCAGAGGTCCGGATGGTCAAATTGTATTATTTGAAACATTTGAATGCACAATCTGTAACACAGAAGAGGGGACGATGTCAGAACCCGGTACTCAATTTCTATGTTGCGAATGGATGGATGCGAATTGTTTTGTATTGTTGTGTGCAACTGTCACTTGTAAGAGTCATTAGTAAGAGCATAGCAAATGCATATTAGGAAGCACATTTGTCAACCGTGGTACAGTGAAGCTTGCGAGTTCGAGGAGCACACGATAGAATTGTATATTGCCAACCCAACAACCGTGGACATAAAATTGCCTACGGTGTGATTATATACATGGAGATAATGAGAGCCATAATACAGGGGAAGAAGAAAAGGGAAAAATGAAAAAGGATTCGGCGGTGGAATTGTAGATCAGGGAAATTTTGAATACAAGACGCGAACCCGGTAGTCAATTTGTGTATTGCGGAGGACCGGAGTAAATAATTTGAATGCATAATTTGTAACACGGAAGAGCGGATGAATTCGGAAGAGCGAATGATGTCGAACTCGCACCTATGTCCATTTGTCAATACTAAGAGGTAATTTAGTATTGAAAATAATATTTTAGATTCTGTTAAATACTTCATAGGGATTAGTATCCATAAACAATGGCAATCTCCACCCCTCCAGCCTTGCATTTCGTGTGTGAATTTGTATATCGCGGAACTTGAAGGAGTATTTGGAGGACACAGAACAATAGAAGTGCAATGTCGAGTCAACCAGTCTGCAGCTCCACTTCTCAATTTGTATATCGCGGAATTTTGTGTGCTATTTGTAACACACGCAACAATGGAGGGCCAATTTTGAGCCCGCTCGCCCAAGAACCCATGATTAGAAATTTCGGTAGGTATGAAAAGGAACAACTAATGGTTCAATTCTCCATGCGAGGATATAGATGGAACTGAAATTGGTCCCAACAATGCAAACCTGGACACAAAATTGGCCAAGTATCGAAAGCAATAGCGGTTGGTCGGATTTGTCGTCTAATTTTATAGATGGAAATAAAGATATGCCAACCCGCCAACGCTGGAGCTGCATATTTTGTGAACCCTCCGAAAGGAGGATCCATAATAGAATGAGAAGGTATCCATAGAGGAGGTGAGGCCCAGACCTTCTAATTGTATAGCTTCGAACATTTGAATGCATAATCTATAAGACGGAAGAGCAGACGATGTCCGGTAGTCAATTTGTATATTGTGGAGACTGCAATTCCAATTGTTTCGTACCTCTATGTTTAGTTGTCATTAATGAGTGCTAATTTAGTATTCTAAATAAATTTTTAGATACTATTAGATACTTCACAGGGATTTGCATCCGTAAACAATGGCAATTTGCACTCCGCCATTTCTGCATTCCGTGTGTCAATTTCTATATCGCGGAATTGGGAGTGTTGTTTGGAGGACACATAACAATAGAAGTGCAATGTTGATTCATCCAATCCACAGATTCTCTTGTCAATTTGTATATCATGGAATTCTGGGTGCTATTTGTAGGCTACGAAACAATGGAGCCCCATTTTTGAGCTCACCTGCGCGCTTGAGAACCCGCGATCTAAAATGTCGCTAGGTGTGGAATGCAGAATTTGTGCGTGCTTTATAGAATATCATGTCCATATTTTATAGTACCATAATACATGGGAAGAAAATAAGGGAAAAAGGACGGAGGTGTTGGCAGTGGAATTGTAGATAATATACGGGAACAAGAGAAGGGAAAAAGAACTAAGTATCTCGTAGAAGAACACAGGGTTCGCAAGCGGCGACCATAAAATTGGATAAGTATGGAAAGGAACAACGCTTAGTTGGATCCATCGTGTGAGGATATAAATGAAGATGTTAAAGCATGAATTGCAGATGACAAAGGTATCTTTTGTACCACTTTGTCCACTTGTCACTAGTAAGAGCATTGTTGATGTATATTAGGAAGGATGTGAAGTTGCTAGGGATGGAAAGTAACAACAGATACTTTGAACGAAGTCAATGTGTACGAGGAACCCGCAGTGAAATTGTAGATCACGGATCTTTTCAGTGCAAGATGTATATTGCGGAACGATAAGCAGTGGGTTCACAAGCGTCGGCCCCGCAGCGATGGGCATAAAATTGGCCAAGTATGGAAAGGAACAAATCACTGACGTTGTTTTGCTGCAACATGTATATGACGAAACAGGGGACATAGGTGCTGGGTACTGTGAACCCGGGGCCTGGTGCCCAGATAACTGAGCAAGTATTGGCCAAGACAAAGTTATGATATCTATTTCAATATTTTTCATACTAGCATCTATCAATGAACAAAGTTTTCATATTTATCTGAATAGTATTCATAGTAATATATATTAATGGATTGGTTGTTTCAAATGCAAATGATCTTCCAATCTGCAAGATGCTTCTTGGCTTGCAAATTTTGCTGGAACCTCAAAAATTTTGACTGCAACATGTACATAGCGCAACAAGAAACGTGAATTTGCATTGTGGTCTCAATGACATAAACTCCTTATCATCTATTCATCTTGTATTCATTACAATGAGATCAGCAAATGCTAGCTCTCCATAAACATCAATATCTAAATTAAATTAACTGCAATCAAAATTTGGTGTGACTTTTAAGTAATTAAAGCATAAATTGTAGATTATGGAAGTTCTTAGGCTGGAATATGTATATGATAGAACAATCGACATAGTTGTTTAATACCACAAACCCAAACATAATTGCCTAAGATTTCCCGAAGAGGAATTGTTTTTGTATTTATTCCAATAGTACTGATATTAATGTATATGCATAGATATTATCAAATAGAAGAAGCTGCAATATATCCAACAAATTTCAGAGGAACATTGCGTCAACAGTTCAACCGCCTTTTCATTACTCATTATTAATTCTATTCACGGAACTCGAAGAATGGGAGCAACACGGGTCCTCCAATTTCTTTCTTTAAATACATGGCTGCCACCACATAAATATGGCCTATGAACAATTATTCTTACATGTAAAATGTAAACAAAGAATAGGCCAGGTTTTATTTAGATTGAAGTACTAAGAAGCAGAAACAAAACGTTGTGTTTCATGTTTAACCACACAGGGGAAGAAGGTAGAAAATACAATTAAAACAAATACTAGAAATTGGAAAATATTGTTAAAAACTAAACCAAAATTATTCTATATTAAAATAAGGTGGGTTACAAAATACAACTGAGGCTATTTTCCACAACAATTGCGATTTTTCCTGCCGTCAACCAATTTAAAATATGTACATTGATGAAGTTTCTTCACAGTGTTGTACATAATCGGTGCTGCCAAGTACATCTATCCCACTTTTTTGAATATCTTCTCTCTTCCAGATATGGCCTGCTTGAAATGCCAGTTTATTCAACATTCCATTCTTTTTGAAGTATTAATTTCCCTCCACTATCGAAAAGTTGGGGTTTAAGGTGCTTTGCTTGCAATGTTCCTGACCCTTGACATCCGAGACAACTTACAAATTCCATTGAGGTTGATTTCAAAGTGGAAGGAGTCGTTCTATGTCACAACAGCTAAAGCAACAAAAAATAATTCAAGTACGTAGTGACTGGTATTCTCCCTATATTCGATCATCTGTTTGGTTGAGAAGCCTGCCTGAGGATTTGTATGTAGAACTTNGTGCGATGGTAGAGAGGAAGACTTGAAAAGAAGAAATTGGAACTTATGAGTCTTTGGTTACAGTTTTCTATTTAAAGAGGACATAAGTGGATTGATAAAGAAAAGAAGATGATAGCATAGACTTAAACTGAAATGATAAACAAAACAAGATGGCAGTATAGACTTACTATGAAGCCGATGCATTTTTGTTGCTATCGTCAATGGGCAGTTGACTCTTGTTGATCAGTTGTTGCCCTTCCTGGACGAGGCTTTCCATTCTGAGTTGGAACCATTCTTCGATGTAGCTTTTCATGGGGGTTGTGTTGATTTCATCTCGGATCTCTATGTCATAAAGGTTGTTTTCTAATTTCCTTAGATCCATTGAAATATTGTGCAAACTCTGTTCAATTTCTTCATTGTGTGAGGCATAGTCCAATACCCAGCGCTCATGCTCATCTAGACGATGTTCAAGTATGCCATAAAACTTTTCGAAAGACAACCCCTTTAAAATATCAACTTGTTCCTAGAACGCTTCTTTGGTGACTGACAAGGATTTAAGAATTAAGTTTGGATCTTGAACCTCGTTGGTAGTTCTGGCTAAGTCCATCTGGAGCAGGCTTGTGAATAAATTTTCTTTTTCTGATATGACTTGTTTACATGATTTGACAATGAGGTRCAGGTTCTCAATTTTTTTTTGCTAGCATGCTTTTACTTTTTTGGTGCGCTTTGGGGAGGGGAGTTTCTCCTATCTTCTTTTTAGTTCTGATCTGTTTAGGGCATAGTTGGCAAAAGGGTCCAGGAYCTGATGACAGAAAAGYTGTTCATTTTTAAAATTCCCCTCTAAATGTTCAAGAAAATCATTGGCCTTCTTTCTGAAGGAAACTAAATTTTGCGATGTTTCTTAGGCTTTAGTAAGTAGCTGCATTCTTTTCTTGATGTTGTTCATTACAAGGGATATAGAGAATGCAAGGAG
Organism: Picea glauca; assembly: GCA_000966675.3. Lineage (NCBI taxonomy): Eukaryota > Viridiplantae > Streptophyta > Pinopsida > Pinales > Pinaceae > Picea > Picea glauca. The sequence continues at coordinate 26,278 of JZKD02S1951768.1, forward strand.
GGTAGAGGATACTTTCATCTTCGTTGCAGTGGTAGAAGGCATGATTTTTGCCAAAGGACTGGCAAATTTTGGTGTTGCAATGAAAGCATGCTCAAATTCGTTGAGGCAGTGTTTCAGATTGGCATAATCCATCTCCATTCCTCTAATGGAATCGAGAAGAATGTCACCGGTTACCTGCTGAAATGAGCAGATTTTGGACGGGGTCATTTGGCTAAAGTCAATCTCTGTTCGAGATTTGCCTTTCTTGTTTGTTACATCTCTCTTTTCAATGACCATACTTTTAGATTGGCTGTCAAAAATAACACTCTGGATTATGAAGGATTCATCTATGTCAAAACATTTGGTGTCAGATATGTCCACCGTGAACAACCCAATTTTTTTGCATCTGCTCAGCTTCAATTTCAATTTGCAGTTTTCCACTATCAATTTCGGGTTCCTTTATGTGGCCTGCATTGTTTTTTCTCTTCTTCGTTAGTGGAAATTTGTGAGAACTATCAATATTTATGTGAGGAGGGTTCTAATATCCTCCTCCATTCGAAGATTTCTGAGTTTCTTTCTTACTGGGATGGACCGTCGAAGCGACGCTCCGTGGTGTCGTGCTCTTGAGAGTGTTGGTGGGGGGCTGGGTACTTTTCTCACTAGATAATTTACCATGTTGTTTGTACAATTTAGTTTCTCTTTGCAATGTCTCTGCGTCACAATGGGCAGAAGAAAGATTGTTGTCGACACTCTCCCTATCTTAGGTAAGGTGTCTATGGATAAAAGAGGTGTTAAAGCCAACACCCAGTAAATGTTCTCCAAAAATGCCATTGAGGTCAAACCCTTTTAGCCTTTCAGCATACGTTAGGTTCAATTTCTTGAAATGGGAAACAAACTCATCAATCTTGTTGATGTTTCTGCACACGAAGTCTTCGACTTTCCAGGGCAGAGGAATTAACTGTTTTTTTTTCTTGTCAAGGAAAAAATGAAACCAGTGGTTGTATTGCCTTGCTATTTCTGCAACAAACATCTTGTCTGTGATGTGGCATGGAAGGAAGGAAATATTTTACTTAGAGACAAAGACCATGAGGAGACTGTGATTTTCCTTTTGCTCAAGTGTGCCCTTCTTGTTCAAAAACTTTCTTGCGTGGCAAGACATCCGCGGAGCATCCTTTCCTAACAGTAAATCTTTGAAAACTGAGACAAAGCCAATAAAAAATTCATAAAAACAATGGGAGGCCTTGTGTCTCCATAGGGAGTCATGCCAGAATGTTACTGGGTCGAATCCACAGTTTATTTTATTGGAAAGAGAAAGTTTTGGAAATGGGTAACAATACACAATTGCAAAAATCAAGTAGGATGACATATAAAATTTATTCGATTATTTGAATCCTGAAAACTGGGAACAGAGTTCAATGGAGATTAGCTTTCCCCAATCGAAAATGTATTGTTCCTTTACTGTGAAATACAATATATAAATAATTATATGGGAAATGCTTGTTGTGGATGCCTGTCTCGTTATTCTTGTAAACAACCAAGCAATTTTCCTGAATGGATTTCTAAAGGAACTTACCTGGAGATTTGTGATATCTTCAGGAACTATTGTTGGGTCTTCGATGAATTCGGCTAATATGTCCAACCCATTATGATGTTTTTCTAGAAACTTCTTGCAGTCTTGTCCTCTGAACGTTAATGTTGGTTTCGGAAATTTCAACATCTCGCGGAAGAGATGAGGTGATAAAGAAACAGTAGAATGGTCGTGTAGTGGAATAATTCTTTGGCTTGGAATATATTTTTCGGTGCACCAAGAGACCACCTCCTTACAGTCAAAAAACTCAGGGATGCAGCCTACACGAGCAATTTCGGAGGTCCAAATCACTTCATTCTGGGCAGAATGAGATGAATAGTAAAAGTATGCCCTGGACCACTGGAACCTTTGGTTCTCTTATGCAAACATATTTACTATCTCCCCACAAAATTGTTGTCGACTCGCTGCCATAGGTCTACAAAGACATTTATTTGTTCCAGACAATGAATGAAATGAAAGGTTGGAAGGGATAATATAACCCTGCGTAAATATTGGTCGAAAGCGTGTGAATGGGAGATGTCCTCGAGACTTTCGTTGATTAATGACAATCTGGACGACTGTTACATGGTGCGTTGTTAACATTAAACACTACTAATTGCATATATAGAAATGCGAACATGGTGGATATTGCAATGGGCGATTAATCATTGCAGATTTCTTGAGCGGCCCAACACGAGGACGCGTGTTGGAGATGAACAATCGAAAGGGACAAAATAAGTTTCCGCACATCTTGGTTTAATGTGTAATAATGGGATATCTCCTTGATTTTTTCACCCATTAATGACAATGTTGACGGTTCCTGCATGGTGACCTGTTAGCATCAAAGGTTTGTAATTACATAGCAAGAAAGTATAGAGGTCACAGAAAGGGGAAAAAACCCACTACAAAATAGGGTTTCAAGGTACAACTGTTGAAAGTGAGGGTGCCAGGGTCAAATTGTATGTCTCGAAATTTTTTGATTGCAATACGTGTAACCCGACAACCGTGGCGATAAGATTGGCTAAGTATGGAGAGCAATAGCGGTTGGTCGGAGGAGTTGTGTGATTATATAGATGGAGATAAAGATATCTCAACCCGCCAACGCTGGAACCTGTGTTTATAGAAAGGTGACTATGTATATAACCACAAAGCGATAATACAAGGGAAGAAGAAAAGGGAAAAAGAACCAACGAGTCCGCGATGGAAATGTAAATCACGGAAATGTTGAGTGCAATATGCATATCAGGGAAGAAGAAGCAGCAGACTTCGAATGCGCTAACCTGAAACAATGACTAAGAATTTGAGATTTCATGAATCCGTGAACAGGAGGATCCAAAATAGGGTCAGAGGTCCGGATGGTCAAATTGTATTATTTGGAACATTTGAATGCACAATCTGTAACACAGAAGAGGGGACAATGTCAGAACCCGATACTCAATTTCTATGTTGCGAATGGATGGATGTGAATTGTTTCGTATTGTTGTGTGCAACTGTCACTTGTAAGATTCATTAGTAAGAGCATAGCAAATGTATATTAGGAAGCACATTTGTCTACCGTGGTACAATGAAGCTTGCGAGTTCGAGGAGCACGCGATAGAATTGTAGATTTCCAACCCAACAACCGTGGACATAAAATTGCCTACGGTGTGATTATATACATGGAGATAATGAGAGCCATAATACAGGGGAAGAAGAAAAGGGAAAAATGAGAAAGGATTCGGCGGTGGAATTGTAGATCAGGGAAATTTTGAATACAAAATGTGAACCCGGTAGTCAATTTGTATATTGCGGAGGACCGGAGTAAATAATTTGAATGCATAATTTGTAACACGGAAGAGCGGATGAATTCGGAAGAGCGAATGATGTCGAACCCGCACCTGTGTCCAGTTGTCAATACTAAGAGGTAATTTAGTATTGAAAATAATATTTTAGATTCTGTTAAATACTTCATAGGGATTAGTATCCATAAACAATGGCAATCTCCACCCCGCCAGCCTTGCATTTCGTGTGTGAATTTGTATATCGCAGAACTTGAAGGAGTATTTGGAGGACACAAAACAATAGAAGTGCAATGTCGAGTCAGCCAGTCTGCAGCTCCACTTCTCAATTTGTATATCGCGGAATTTTCGGTGCTATTTGTAACACACGCAACAATGGAGGGCCAATTTTGAGCCCGCTCGCTCAAGAATCCATGATTAGAAATGTCGGTAGGTATGAAAAGGAACAACTAACGGTTCAATTCTCCATGCGAGGATATAGGTGGAACTGAAATTGGTCCCAACCTGGAAACCGTGGACAGAAAATTGGCCAAGTATTGAAAGCAACAGCGGTTGGTCAGATTTGTCGTCTGATTGTATAGATGGAAATAAAGATATGCCAACCCGCCAACACTGGAGCTGCATATTTTATGAACCCTCCAAAAGGAGGATCCACAACAGAATGAGAAGGTATCCATAGAGGAGGTGAGGCCCAGACCTTTTAATTGTAGTGCTTCGAACATTTGAATGCATAATCTATAAGACGGAAGAGAGGACGATGTCTAGTAGTCAATTTGTATATTGTGGAGACTGTAATTACAATTGTTTCATACCTCTGTGTTCAGTTGTCACTAATGAGTGCTAATTTAGTATTCTAAATAAATTTTTAGATACTGTTAGATACTTCACAGGGATTGGCATCTGTAAACAATGGCAATTTGCACTCCGCCATTTCTGCATTCCGTGTGTCAATTTCTATATCGTGGAACTGGGAGTGTTGTTTGGAGGACACAAAACAATAGAAGTGCAATGTTGATTCAACCAATCCACATATTCTCTTGTCAATTTGTATATCACGGAATTCTGGGTGCTATTTGTAGGCTATGAAACAATGGAGCCCCATTTTTGAGCTCGCCTGCGCGCCTGAGAACCCGCGATCGGAAATGTCGCTAGGTGTGGAATGCAGAATTTGTGCGTGATTTATAGAATATCATGTCCATATTTTATAGTCCCATGATACATGGGAAGAAAATAAGGGAAAAAGGATGGAGGTGTTGGCAGTGGAATTGTAGATAATATACGGGAACAAGAGAAGGGAAAAAGAACTAAGTATCTCGTAGAAGAACATCAGGGTTCGCAAGCGGCGACCATAAAATTGGATAAGTATGGAAAGGAACAATGCTCAGTTGGATCCATCGTGCGAGGATATAAATGAAGATGTTAAAGCATGAATTGTAGATGAAAAAGGTATATTTCGTACCACTTTGTCCACTTGTCACTAGTAAGAGCATTGTTTATGTATATTAGGAAGGATGCGAAGTTGCTAGGGATGGAAAGTAGCAACAGATACTTTGAACGAAGTCAATGTGTACGAGGAACCTGGAGTGAAATTGTAGATCACGGATCTTTTCAGTGCAAGATGTATATTGCGGGACAATAAGCAGTTGGGTTCGCAAGCGTCGGCCCTGCAGTGGCGGGCAAAAAATTGGCCAAGTATGGAAAGGAACAAATCACTGACGTTGTTTTGATGCAACATGTATATGACGAAATAGGGGACATAGGTGCTGGGTACCGTGAACCCGGGGGCTGGTGCCGAGATAACTGAGCAAGTATTGGCCAAGACAAAGTTATGATATCTATTTCAATATTTTTCATACTAGCATCTATCAATGAACAAAGTTTTCATATTTATCTGAATAGTATTCATAGTAATATATATTAATGGATTGGTTGTTTCAAATGCAAATGATCTTCCAATCTGGAAGATGTTTCTTGGCTTGCAAATTTTGCTGGAACCTCAAAAATTTTCACTGCAACATGTACATAGTGCAACAAGAAACGTGAATTTGCATTGTGGTCTCAATGACATAAACTTCTTATCATCTATTCATCTTGTATTCGTTACAATGAGATCAACGAATGCCGGCTCTCCATAAACATCAATATCTAAATTAAATTAACTGCAATCAAAATTTGGTGTGACTTTTAAGNGATATCTCCTTGATTTTTTCACCCATTAATGACAATGTTGACGGTTCCTGCATGGTGACCTGTTAGCATCAAAGGTTTGTAATTACATAGCAAGAAAGTATAGAGGTCACAGAAAGGGGAAAAAACCCACTACAAAATAGGGTTTCAAGGTACAACTGTTGAAAGTGAGGGTGCCAGGGTCAAATTGTATGTCTCGAAATTTTTTGATTGCAATACGTGTAACCCGACAACCGTGGCGATAAGATTGGCTAAGTATGGAGAGCAATAGCGGTTGGTCGGAGGAGTTGTGTGATTATATAGATGGAGATAAAGATATCTCAACCCGCCAACGCTGGAACCTGTGTTTATAGAAAGGTGACTATGTATATAACCACAAAGCGATAATACAAGGGAAGAAGAAAAGGGAAAAAGAACCAACGAGTCCGCGATGGAAATGTAAATCACGGAAATGTTGAGTGCAATATGCATATCAGGGAAGAAGAAGCAGCAGACTTCGAATGCGCTAACCTGAAACAATGACTAAGAATTTGAGATTTCATGAATCCGTGAACAGGAGGATCCAAAATAGGGTCAGAGGTCCGGATGGTCAAATTGTATTATTTGGAACATTTGAATGCACAATCTGTAACACAGAAGAGGGGACAATGTCAGAACCCGATACTCAATTTCTATGTTGCGAATGGATGGATGTGAATTGTTTCGTATTGTTGTGTGCAACTGTCACTTGTAAGATTCATTAGTAAGAGCATAGCAAATGTATATTAGGAAGCACATTTGTCTACCGTGGTACAATGAAGCTTGCGAGTTCGAGGAGCACGCGATAGAATTGTAGATTTCCAACCCAACAACCGTGGACATAAAATTGCCTACGGTGTGATTATATACATGGAGATAATGAGAGCCATAATACAGGGGAAGAAGAAAAGGGAAAAATGAGAAAGGATTCGGCGGTGGAATTGTAGATCAGGGAAATTTTGAATACAAAATGTGAACCCGGTAGTCAATTTGTATATTGCGGAGGACCGGAGTAAATAATTTGAATGCATAATTTGTAACACGGAAGAGCGGATGAATTCGGAAGAGCGAATGATGTCGAACCCGCACCTGTGTCCAGTTGTCAATACTAAGAGGTAATTTAGTATTGAAAATAATATTTTAGATTCTGTTAAATACTTCATAGGGATTAGTATCCATAAACAATGGCAATCTCCACCCCGCCAGCCTTGCATTTCGTGTGTGAATTTGTATATCGCAGAACTTGAAGGAGTATTTGGAGGACACAAAACAATAGAAGTGCAATGTCGAGTCAGCCAGTCTGCAGCTCCACTTCTCAATTTGTATATCACGGAATTTTCGGTGCTATTTGTAACACACGCAACAATGGAGGGCCAATTTTGAGCCCGCTCGCTCAAGAACCCATGATTAGAAATGTCGGTGGGTATGAAAAGGAACAACTAATGGTTCAATTCTCCATGCGAGGATATAGGTGGAACTGAAATTGGTCCCAACATGGAAACCGTGGACAAAAAATTGGCCAAGTATTGAAAGCAACAACGGTTGGTCAGATTTGCCGTCTGATTGTATAGATGGAAATAAAGATATGCCAACCCGCCAACACTGAAGCTGCATATTTTATGAACCCTCCAAAAGGAGGATCCACAACAGAATGAGAAGGTATCCATAGAGGAGGTGAGGCCCATACCTTCTAATTGTAGTGCTTCGAACATTTGAATGCATAATCTATAAGACGGAAGAGAGGACGATGTCTAGTAGTCAATTTGTATATTGTGGAGACTGTAATTCCAATTGTTTCATACCTCTGTGTTCAGTTGTCACTAATGAGTGCTAATTTAGTATTCTAAATAAATTTTTAGATACTGTTAGATACTTCATAGGGATTGGCATCTGTAAACAATGGCAATTTGCACTCCGCCATTTCTGCATTCCGTGTGTCAATTTCTATATCGTGGAACAGGGAGTGTTGTTTGGAGGACACAGAACAATAGAAGTGCAATGTTGATTCAACCAATCTGCAGATTCTCTTGTCAATTTGTATATCACGGAATTCTGGGTGCTATTTGTAGGCTATGAAACAATGGAGCCCCATTTTTGAGCTCGCCTACGCGCCTGAGAACCCGCGATCGGAAATGTCGCTAGGTGTGGAATACAGAATTTGTGCGTGCTTTATAGAATATTATGTCCATATTTTATAGTCCCATGATACATGGGAAGAAAATAAGGGAAAAAGGATGGAGGTGTTGGCAGTGGAATTGTAGATAATATACGGGAACAAGAGAAGGGAAAAAGAACTNCATAAACATCAATATCTAAATTAAATTAACTGCAATCAAAATTTGGTGTGACTTTTAAGTAATTAAAGCATAAATTGTAGATTATGGAAGTTCTTAGGCTGGAATATGTATATGACAGAACAATGGACATAGTTGTTTAATACCACAAACCCAAACGTAATTGCCTAAGCTTTCCCGAAGAGGAATTTTTTTTGTATTTATTCCAATACTACTGATATTAATCTATATGCACAGATATTATCAAATAGAAGAAGCTGCAATATATCCAACAAATTTCACAGGAACATTGCGTCAACAGTTCAACCACCTTTTCATTACTCATTATTAATTCTATTCACAGAACCCGAAGAATGGGAGCAACACGGGTCCTCCAATTTCTTTCTTTAAATACATGGTTGCCGCCACATAAGTATGGCCTATGAACAATTATTCTTACATGTAAAATGTAAACAAAGAATAGGCCAGGTTTTATTTAGATTGAAGTACTAAGCAGCAGAAACAAAACCTTGTGTTTCATGTTTAACCACACAGGGGAAGAAGGCAAAAAGTACAATTAAAAAAAATACCAGAAATTGGAAAATATTGTTAAAAACTAAATCAAAATTATTCTATATTAAAATAAGGTGGGTTACAAAATACAACTGAGGCTATTTTCCACAACAATTGTGATTTTTCCTGCCATCAACCAATTTAAAATATGTACATTGATGAAGTTTCTTCACAGTTTTGTACTTAATCGGTGCTGCTAAGTACATCTATCCCACTTTTTTGAATATCTTCTCTCTTCCAGATATGGCCTGCTTGAAATGTCTGTTTATTCAACATTCCATTCTTTTTCAAGTATTAATTTCCCTCCGCTGTCGAAAAGTTGGGGTTTAAGGTGCTTTGCTTGCAATGTTCCTGACCCTTGACATCTGAGACAACTTACAAATTCCATTCAGGCTGATTTCAAAGTGGAAGGAGTCGTTCTATGTCACAACAACTAAAGCAACAGAAAATAATTCAAGTACGTAGTGATTGGTATTCTTCCTATATTCGATCATCTGTTTGGTTGAGAAGCCTGCCTGAGGATTTGTATGTAGAACTTATTTTCTTTATTACAGTAAATTGGAAGGAACATCCAACCCAAATGAGAAAAGAAACTMTGTTGAGGTAYATAACTTCTTCGGGCAATAGAGGTGTGGCAAGTGCATCAAGTGCTACAGAATGCACCAAAACAGGTCTGTCAAGTGTATCAAATGYTGCAAATGGCATCAAATTATATATTTCTTCATAGCCATGGAGATATGGTGGCCCATAGAAAGGTCTAGAATGTTCAWAGGTGACGCCAAATATGTAGAKTCTGCAACTACATCCAGAGGAAACYGAACAAACTTTCACAAAGARCRTAGCTTTCTGTCAAGTCAGCTACCAGACCCACATGAAGGTCATCATACTATGAAATATAAACTTTTGCAGTGATAATATGTCATTTTATCCACCCATATAGTTTYTGCTACCCGCCTCCGAGGTAGACAAATACTTGTGCAATCTGTACAACTCGGTAGACTTGCCAAATCTGTGTTGTTTGAAGAAGCTATATACTTAAATGAAGAACTATTTTGCACTCGACCTAAAAATCCATTACAATTCCCAACAATAAAACAAAGAATTTCAACCAACAAATCTCCAGCCAGGATTTTCAACGAACCAAAGCATCGAACACAAGGAGAACACCAACCAGGACATACTTGTTCTTTTTTTTTCATCCTCTCTGAGTTTCTCTTTGTATAACAAAGTTTTGTTTTTAGTCAAAGCTCATGTCACATAAAACTAGGCTCTATTCTTTCATCTGCTCGCCAATCGCATCTCTAAGGTGTCTTACATGTGCATGACCAGGAACATTAGAACAAAGGCACCCTAAAGCGCAACTCTTTGATCATAGAGAGAAATGGCAATAAGTATTTAAAATCAAGGCTGGATGGTTTGCCGTAGATTTTGTGTTGGTTCGTTTTAATGACAGATGTTCTCGATATTTTCACTTATTAATGCCAATCTTGTTGAATATGTACGCTCAATAGTGACTACCAGCACGTATTAAAATTCCCATATCTGAGCAGATTATGAAATCTAACATCTAAGATATGCACAATATTAAAGAGGGACATGACGTCAAGGCCTCTGTGGGTGACACATTTGTGAACTTTGCCGAATCTTTTAAGAAAACTAAAACTGCACAAGCAAAAAATTAAATAAAAAGTATTTCACAAATTCAAAATGCAAGCAAAAAGAAATTACCAGATCCCATAATATTCATTTGTCTATTCATTTTAATGGGATATGTCCTCCAGATATTAAATCCCATCATTTCAAAATGCACAATATTAAAGAGGGACATGACATCAAGGTCTCTGTGGCCGACACGTTCGTGAACCATATTGAAGCTTTGAACGGAACTAAAACTACACAAGGAAAAATAATAATAATAATAATTTCGCAAATTTAAAATGTAGGCAAAAACAAATTACCAAATCCCATAATATTTGGTTGTCTATTCATTTTAATTGGAGATGTCCTCGAGCTTTCCAGTTATTAAAGCCCATCTTTCTGAACCTGTTTGCTCGGTTCTAACTTTTCAAAGCATATTTAATGTGTATTGGGAAGCGCAGAAGGTAGCAGGGATGGAGCCCTATGTAACATACGTTACTACTATTGTTCTGTTTTTGTTAACAAGCATATATAAAACGTACACAAAGAAAAGTAATTCGAGAATGATAGTTGTTTTGCAGGAGCCCTTGAAATTCAAATAGTGCGCAAGCCCGATTTTCATTTTGTATATTGTGGAACTGTTCATGCTATTTGTAGTACACATAACAACAGGGACCGAACCTAGAGCCCGCCATCCCAAGAACCCGCGATCCAAAAAATGTTCACTAAAATGCTCACTATTTTTTTTGTGTGTTTTATGTCCACCAGAGTATGTAAAACGCACGTAAAGTAAATTGTTTTGACAATGTTATCTTTTTTGGATATGACGACCTTCAAATTCAAATAGTCCACAAGTCTGATTGTCAATTTCTATATTGTCGAAGTCTCCTATTGTCAATTTTCATCCGCCTATCCCGACAACACGCGATGCAAAAACTGATTAAGTATGGGATGACGACGCCGTGCAGGTTGTATATATCTACTCTATAAAATTACATATTTCCTATGTTTAATCTATGTTGTCTAAGAAACCTGTAATTTGATAAATTTCAATGTTTTTTGTCCAAGAGCCCTATTGTTAAAGAAAACTAATTCGAAAATGCTAATGTATACACCATAGTTCGATACAACCTATCCGTGAAGGCACGTCCATAATACTGGCTAAGTATGGAACCCAACTGTGGTCGGTCGAAATGATTGTGAAACTCTCGCTGCTGACCAATTGTCAATTTGTATATCGCGGAACTCTCCGATTGTCAATTTTTAGCCACTTACCCCGTCAACCCATGATGCAAAAACTGGCTAAGTATGGGATGACGGCTCCGCAGTCCAGGAAACCTATAATTTCATAAATTTCATTCTCTTCTGCACAAGATTCTTTTAAAGAAAACTAATTTGGGAAAGCAAATGTATACACCTCACATGACCTGTCATAGTCTGATAGAACCTATTGGCGACACTGCGTCCATAAAAGTGGCCAACTATGCAACCGAACGGTGGTCGCTCGGAATAACCACATAAACACAAAAAACTAGAGTCAAACACAGTTTACAACAGGAAAGTAAAAGGGAGAGAACAACTATATCTCCCACACAGCAAAAGCCATTGTCATAACTATAAAACCATAGTAACACAAAATCCATGTAAAAAGCATCAGTAGCCATCAAATATATTTTGACGCCAACAAAATTTGCTTCAACGCGTAACCGATGCAATTTACACCGCCTACAATTCTTTAGTCTGTTGTTTTATTTTAATAGTATTCTATGCAAACTGCAATGCAAAACAAAATGCGACCAAAGATCCAACCGCAGATGCTACATCCCAACATTTGCAAACCCTGGCCAAACAAGAACAAGCACCAAATAAGAACCCAACAAAGAAGCACTAAAAGACCCAACTGCAGGCGAAGGACTGGTACCCTGCAAAGTCGAATCAAGCAACAATAAACATCATACAACGAAGAAAGAAGCAAGCAACAACCACCCCCCCAAGAATGTTGTTGTTCTAATCGCGATTGCAGAAACCCAAACGTCCAAACTGCAACAACATGAACAGGCAAGCAAGAACAACGATAACATGCAAATAAGAAATCAGTGGCATGCAAAAAGCAAGCATGGACCATCGAACCAACAACGCCACTGGAGCATAAAAAAATTAAAAACAGAAGAAAATGTCTTGTAACAAGCCTGGTAAGTAACCATTCAACACTACCAAGCCTGTTAGGTAAACATTTAAGTCTGTCATAAATGCACTGTAAACATTTAAGAAAAAAAATCAAAGTGGCAATACTCTCACATATCCCAAAAAGAAAAATTATATTTTTTGTAACAATAGTTCGAACACCACATAATTTTTTGGAAAGCCAAACTTTGGATATGCCACCATATCTAACATTNTTTTGACGCCAACAAAATTTGCTTCAACGCGTAACAGATGCAATTTACAACGCCTGCAATTCTTTAGTCTGTTGTTTTATTTTAATAGTATTCTATGCAAACTGCAATGCAAAACAAAATGCTCCCAAAGATCCAACCGCAGATGCTACATCCCAACATTTGCAAACCCTATCCAAACAAGAACAAGCACCAAATAAGAACCCAACTAAGAAGCACTAAAAGACCCAACTGCAGGCGAAGGACTGGTACCCTGCAAAGTCGAATCAAGCAACAATAAACATCATACAATGAAGAAAGAAGCAAGCAACAACCACCCCCCCAAGAATGATGTTGTTCTAATCGCGATTGCAGAAACCCAAACGTCCAAACTGCAACAACATGAACAGGCAAGCAATAACAACGATAACATGCAAATAAGAAATCAGTGGCATGCAAAAAGCAAGCATGGACCATCGAACCAACAACTCCAATGGAGCATAAAAGATTTAAAAACAGAAGAAAATGTCTTGTAACAAGCCTGGTAAGTAACCATTCAACACTACCAAGCCTGTTAGGTAAACATTTAAGTCTGTCATAAATGCACTGTAAACATTTAAGAAAAAAAATCAAAGTGGCAATACTCTCACATATCCCAAAAAGAAAAATTATATTTTTTGTAACAATAGTTCGAACACCACATAATTTTTTGGAAAGCCAAACTTTGGATATGCCACCATATCTAACATTTCCATAAATTTACCTAGCATAAAATGCTAAACCAAACATTCGAATTAATGCTAGCATTAATCCACCATTGACGAATGCATAACAAAATATATGATTCAAAAAAGACCATATACGATCAAATACTTTGGATATGCCAACATGTATAACATTGGGAATAACAAAGCCAACAATAAGACATCAAATCCCTTGTAAAATCATATCATGACAAATATAGTACTTTTTTTTATATAAAAATCGATGTTTTCATTTCCCTTGTTCCAACAATAGATAATATGGAAATATTTGTGGTCAAAGGATAAACTAATATGAAGTCAACGATTTATTGATCACTATAGTCCCTCTACGCCTATGGTAGGGACCAATAATTAGGTGAGGTATTTAAACATGACAAGATATTACCTTAATCACATATTCGATTGCTAATTATATAAACTTGTTAATCAATTGGACAAGACGGTAAAGTTTTAATCAGATTAAGTAAATGTGAAAAAGTAAACACAAAAAGGTATGCCTTTATAAAATCAAGGGAGTTAATATTTCAAATCAGAACCGTCCATTTAGTGTGACAACAAAGAATATTTGATCTACATTTGATCTTGTCCATAAAAAAAACATTAAAGATTAAAAACATATTAAATGTGCCCATTTCCAATAGATATACGCCTTTCCTTTTGGCGTAAGAACTCATTATAATTCTTATTATGTGAGTGGAAAGTTTTAAACTAGGTGTTGATTAAATGAGGAAAAAAAGCCAAATCTAAACTTGCATAACCATCTACAAACTCAAAACCACCTTTACAACTTATGAAAGAAGAAAATGAAAATTTACAAAATGAGTATTCATATTATTATTATTGTTTTTTATATAAATTATAAAAAAGACAATGTGACAAAAGAATCAAAGAGTCATATTAAAATGGGATTTTGAAATCTCCATTAATTTTATTTTCTTCCTCTTCCTTTATTTTTATTTATTGTTCCCTGTGACTAAAAGGCGAGGCTATAAAGAGGAAGTAGCCAACGGTAATAAAATTAAGGGTCGTGTATTTTGCATTCAACATGCTCTGAATCGACGGTGCATATACTATTGGCATAGTGAAGATCAACAGAA
>JZKD02S1951779.1:6675-17108 GCA_000966675.3 Picea glauca
AAAAAAAAATCTATAGTAACACACAAGAAGTATGATACAAGAAAAATACAAGTACTCATGCACAAATGATTTTATGCATAGCACTTCTTCAATTACAACCCATTCCTGGGTTCACTCAAAGGGATACCATCGTAATCTACTAACTCATAAGCCCATTTTTCCAAAAATCGTCGAACGATATAAGGACCTCGCCACATAGCTTCGAATTTTCCAGCACCTAGCATATCTCGATCTTGTTCATAGAGGAGAATGAGATCTCCTTCAGAGAAAATGTGAGGCTTGACATGTTTGTGGTATTGGGCCTTGACACTTTTTTTCTAAGCTTCTATGACTAGGGTAGCATCGCATCGAGTTTCGTCTAAGTGCATAAGATACAATAGACGTTATTCCTCAGCAGAAGTGTTTGGTAGGAGTTCAACAACTAGTTTTAAAGAGGGTATCTCACATTCAATCGGGAGAATGGATTCCAAACCATAGACTAACCAGAAAGGTGTAAACCCAGTAGCAGACTTGATGGATGTCCGGTGAGCCCACAATGATAAAAACGACATTGTGTTCCAACTTGTTTTGTGAATCTCTATCATTCGTCAGAGCATAGTTACGAGAACTTTGTTAATTACTTCGACTTGGCCATTGGCCTGTGGGTAATAGGGCATTGAGTTTTCATGGCGAAGACCCAACTTTTCAGTAATTTCGGACATCATTAAGTTTCTAAAGTGGCTACCAAGATCAGTGACGATATCTCGGGAAACACCAAAATGAGTTATGATATGATTAAAAATGAATAATGTTGCCGTCTTTCTAGTGTTGTCAAATGTCGGCATCACCTCGACCCATTTCGTTAAGTAATCTACAGCTACAATGATGTATCCATGCCCCCCGGTCGAGTGGGGGTGACATGTCATGAAATCGATGCCCCATTTTGCAAAGGGACCAATGGAGACCATAGGGTGAAGAGGAGCGGGATGCGACCGTATCTTGTTATTATAGGTCTGGCAAGCATGGCATTTTTGAACAACAATTATGCAGTCGTTAAATAAAGAAGGCCAAAAATACCCTGCTCGTAAGATCTTCTGGGCAGTAGCATACCCAGACATATGACCACCACATGCTCCAGAATGGCAGTCATTTAGATCTCTCTCAGCCTCGTCAAATGTAAGGAAGTGTCGAAAAATAGAGTCAATCCCCTGACGACAAAGAGCATCCCCGAGGATAATATATTGACGAGCTTGGTATCATATTTGATGTCAGTCGGTACTAGACAAAGTTGGCCGAAAAGTATGGGTTTGGAGATATATAATGATATTTCCATACCAAAGATCATCATTGATGATGAGGAAAAGGGATTCATCAGGTAATGAATCAGCTGCTACATTTTTCGTTTCAGAATAGGAAAAGTCACATATCAACTCAGCAAACACTAAGGAATTCTTAGACCTGGCGCGTTCGAATTCAATGTCAAACTCATGGAGTATCACAATCCATTTGGAGTATTTTCCCCCTAGCAATTGACGTGTGAGAATGTGTTGCATAGGATTGCAGTTAGAAATCATTGTAGTTTTGCATGAGAGGATATAGTGCCGGAAGTGTTGGATGAATTGGACGGTAGCCAAGGCCAGTTTTTCGACATGTAAATACTTGATTTCAGTAGGCGTTAGACTTCAACTCAAGTAGTAAATCACATATTCATCATTAGCATCATCCTCTTGGATGAGAACCATACCAATGGTGTAATCCGAGGTAGCAAGGTAGAGGAAATAATCGCAACCATAATCGGGGGGAAAGAGAAGCAGAGCACGCGTTAGGGACAATTTCAAAGCTTCGAAAGCATTGTTGGCGATGGTATCCCAGACGAACTCTGAACCCTTTTTGAGGAGCCACGTAAATCCATGAGTTATCTTGGCATAATTTGGGATAAAACAATGAAGAAAGTTTTCTTTCCCCTGCAAACTTTGTAACTAGCAAAGTGTAGAAGGAGGAGGGAGATTAAGGATTGCCTCAACCTTTAAAGGATCCACCCGGATCCCTTGACATGAAACGATAAAACCTAGAAGGTGGTCGAATTCCATGCAGAAAACGCACTTATGAGGATTCAAACGTATACGATAGAACCGACAGTGGATGAAAATGGCTCGGAGGTGGGTTGGGTGATCGACTCAGTGCATTGAGTGAGCAGGCAAATTGTCTAGATATGGTTGAATGATGTGCTTGATATCATGGAAAGCATAAGACATAGTGCGTTGAAAAGTGGCGCCATCGTTCTTGAGACCGAAAGGGAGTTTTCGATAGGCAAAAGTACCCCAACGACAAATAAAAGAAGTCTTATGTTGATCCTCGGGAACAATGTTGATTTGATTATACCCGGAAAAACCATCCATCAGAGAGAAGATTTCACTTCCGACGCAATCATCGACAATTTGATCGACGAAGGGGGTAGGAAAGTTGTCTTTGGGACAATCTTTGTTGATATCCCTATAATCAATGCATACACGAATTGTGCCTTGTTTCTTATCGATCGGGACAAGATTGGAAACCCAGTCAGTGAGAGCCACCGGATAAATAAAGTCGGCTTTAAGAAGTTTATCAACTTCGAGCTTGATAACAGCCACTTTACATGGGTGAACTGGACGAAGGCGTTGCCGGATGGGTTTAGCATCTGGGCATGTCTTGATCTCATGTATCACAATGTCAGGGTCGATACCCGACATTTCCTCGTAGCTCCAGGCAAAGATGTCACGAAACTCTTTGAAAAGGGACGTATAGGTGACTATTTCGCCAGGGGAACATGAAGCTCTGATATGGACATTTTCGACAATTCCAGGTTTGATGGATATGTCGAGGGGAATCATGGGCAAGATATTGCTTAAGTTCCCTTTGGAAAACACATCATGTGTGGACCCGGGAACGGTTGATATGACGACAACGATCAATAGGGTCGATATCCATTGGTAGTTCTCAATGGTATGTTGCTCTAGAAAAAGGATTGAACGATGATGTCCATCGTCCCAAGGGGTGTCTTCCATGACAGACATGATCATCGTGTCAGTGGGAAAAATGACACGGAAAGGATCTGAATATAACTCACCAAGAGAGGGGATAGAAGGGGTTGTTGATTGAATGGCCTAATAGGCAGATTCAACTGGACTTAATGACATTTCATCATCATAACGAAGATAATGTCCAGGGTTAGGTATGATCCATGGGTCGTGATATGCAGGAAGTTCATAAATCGAGGTGGAGATCATGTTGATTGAAGCAATGGATGAGCGTGGAACATCGGGTGGTGGAATGGGGAAAGTACCCATTGACGAAGAGTCTTTGATAAGGCCTACACCGACGTTCTCATAACCCGATGGGGTTTTAGCGATGAACGGTACATTGCCATTACGGGTATCAGAGTTAAAGAAGGCTAATTGGTCAACAGTGACTACCTTCCCTTGATGTGGGAAACATACCACTCGTAAAAGGGTCGACACAACTGTGTGCATGGAATCGATCCAGCTGCGGCCAAGTAGAATATTGTAATCAAGAGGAGCGTCAAAGACTTCCACTTCGACTTGGACCGTTTTTCCTTCTAACGTGATGGGAAACGAAGGAAGAACGTCGTAGGGCTTAAAAATAGAGCCATTGAAGGATTTGAGAGTGTTATGGGATTCATTCAAAGAGGGAGAGCCAATGGCTTTCTAGCAAGTAAGAGACATGACACACATCGAGGCACCCTCGTTGATAACGGTTCGACAAATGTTTTTGTCAGAGACAATCACTTGGATCTGGAACATGAGTTGAGAGGGTAACCTTGGAATGTGATCTTCCAAGTCAAAAATTATTAAATTTGTATCCGTCGGTTCGATTCCACCAATAGCTTTCAATAGTGCCTTCCGTTGTGTGGGACAACTTTGAAGGACTTCGAGGGCTGACATCACATAAGGTGCTTGGGCCAGATCTTCAACAATGTTGTAGTTCTGGGCAACACGAGCATGAGGATTGAAAGTCGATTTTTGAACGATGCCCTTCGGGGGGAGGGTCGAAGAACTGTGTCGAGGCTCGATCATTCGAGATGAAGAGGACCATTGGTAGGTGGAGTCGCGGGAGAGGGTTGTACCGATGAAGGAGTTAGATCATCAACCTTGTTTTTAGAGGGAGAATAATCTTTGGCTTGAGTGGTGAGGGAAATGTCGTTTTTCTTTGAATTGCCAGTACACATCAATACATAATATGTAGTAGAATATGAGGGTTGGTCATGAATGACCAACTAAGCCTATTGTTGAGATGGGAAGGGTTGGGACAAAACGGTTGGAGCAGGCGGTTTTGGAGCTCCTTGAAGGAACTTAGTGACCTCGATGCGTCGTGGACAATCCTTCGTGTAGTGATCATAACCATAGATAATAAAAGGGTATCGAGGTTTGCGCTTATCCCGATCATCAACAGGGGTAGTTTTGGTTCGCTCTGCTTGAGAAGTATTTTTGTCCTCCTTATTATTACCCCTTCCCTTTTTGGATTTGTTTTTACCGGCTGGGGTAGATTGAATTGCATTTATCTCAGAAGTCTTGCTGGTGGGAGGGGCAGGAGACGGAGCATTTTGAACATTAGAAGAAGAAAGTTTGGGGTTTTCGCTTGAGGCAGAATGTGGTTGGGTTTGGAAAGTGGCAATCACACCGTCGATGACATGCAAAGCAGCTGGAGTTGTTGAAGTGGCGGAAGTTGAAGGATGAGGTAAGTTAGGTAGTAAATCGTAAAGGGTACCTGTTTGTGAGTAAACGAGGTCAACATATTGTGCATGACTTATGGCCTATTCTTCTGTGATGATTCCACCCATGGAAATGTCACGACCAATGTCGTTCACAAATTATTTTATGAACCATTCAGCCAGCAACTGATCAGGGAGTTCGAGTTTGATGAGACGTCGTCTCTGTCACCACTCATGAATGTGATCAGATATATGAGTGGCTTTGTTTTGTTTGAAGGAAGTCAAAATCTCGGTCCCCATTTCATAATGAATCGGTAACTGGTAGTGTGTGAGGAAAGCCATAGCTAGTGTGTTGAAATCAGAGAAGAAACCTCGTGGTAATTCTATATACCACTTCGCAGCAGAACCTATGAGGGTTCGTTGAAAAAGACGTAAACGAATAGAGTCATCCATCAATGAGTTGGATGAACACCATAGGTGAAAAGTCATAACATGATTTTTTTGGGTCCTCTCCCACTTTTCCGTCGAATTTAGGAATGTCTGATGGTAGCTTGGCTAGTATAGAGGGCCATTGAGGAGAGTGATGAATTGGATCATTTAAAATCCTTGACAAATATGGAAGATCCAGAGTGGCCAAAAAGGGTAACTATCGATTCACCTGCGGGTACTAGTGGCTTTTGGGAGGAAGCCCCGTAGGAAAACCAGTAGGACCATAAGCAATATGCATATAATGTGAAGACCCAAGCAGATTTAGAGGCGGTTGAAGAGGATAGTAGCTCATGGGATTGTACCCTAGAACAGGGACGTGAGTTTGAGCAGTCGAGCCCCAAATAGGATTGAACGAACTTGGATATGGTTGGCCCATACTAGGGGGTATTACGGACATAGTTGGAAACTGCTTCCCCCCAGTCGATTGAGGAGGATGTTGTATCAATTGATTCCAATACTGGGCCAAGGACGGAGGTATGTTTTTTCCATAAGGTGGGGTCGGTCCTCCTATCAAAGGCAGTGTTCCAATTGGGGGCAGTGTTCTAATTGGGGGTTGTGTTCCAATTGGGATTTGCGTTCCAATAGGAATTTTCCCACTAAGAGGGGGTCGAGTCATGCCACCTTGGTAAAATTCTCCACCGACGGGAATCTGGTAATTTGGTGTAAATGACGGAATAGTGCCACTAGGATTAAGTCTACCAATAGAAGATGAGGAAGGTCCTCCAAAAGGAAATTAAGGGAGTGTTGGAATAAAACTAGGAAGAGAGTGCCCAGAAGAAGAAGGACCACCAGGAGAGTCGTATGGGGTTTGCGTAGGAGTGGGAATGGAAGCATTCAATGCACGGTATCCAGGTGGTAGTGTCGAAGTGATGTTGGGCGTACACGGTGTGCTGATGGGAGTGAGACTAACTGCAGTAAAACTGGTGTGAACACTCGTAGTATCGGTATGATGGGCCATTTCGATAGGGACAGTAAAGTGATAGGCGGTAGTAAACGATACTGTCTTTGGACTAGAGATTTCAGAAATCACAGGTGATCCTGGACCAAAAAGGTCTCGTCAAAAAACACCCATAGACTAAAAAGGATCTTGGCCTTCTATGCCTGGAAAGGGTCCAACTGGTGATCGAGAAGATGTAACAACTAAGTCTCCAAAAGAATTTAGTCGCATAAACAGTCGCTCAAAATCAGGGTGAAGTCGAAAGTCCTCTTGACTATTGATAATTCAAAAATGTTCTAGAGAGTTAGTTCATTCCACTTGTGGCGTGGTGACGGCTTGGACTACACTCTGCTGAGGAGAGCCCTCAGGTGAACTTGTAGGCAAGGGTTGAGAACCTTCTAAATGCTCTGGAGATAAACCCTGCATTCTACGTGAACGGCGTGGAGGAGCTATTGTAAATGAGTGACAAACTTACGAAGAAAACTTTGGTAAACTTTGGTAAACAAACAACACACGCTAGTAAACAAAATCTAGAAAGAAACACCAAGAAAACAAGACCTTCTAAGTTCGAGGTCACTAGTTGGTGATGAAATCCAATGTCGCAACAACGAGACAAGAAGGGGTTGGGCTAGGGTGGAAAAGTTACGCTGACGACCTGCTTAACGGACTTACACCCTGGTGCAAGCTCCCACACATAATCATGGGTATACCCTCCAAGGATCCCGAGTGAGCACTTTGGTAAACATCGATTCCAGGTACCATGAAGACTTTCCCCTTCACAGTCACCTTGTGTAAGACCCTAGAAAGATAGGCCACTAAGGTTACCACAGACAACAATAAAGACTGGGGGGACAGTTGATAGTCCAATCCACATGCAAGGGCAGGGTATCTAGCCCAAAATCAACTTGAAAGGCTTCCACTCATCATTGCGGGTATACCTCCAAGTGACCCCTGTAATGCGTGCAATCTCTACACTGATATCAACAAAGCAGGGTGAGTAACTCTGTCAATATCAATGTGACCTCGTGCTTGACCCTTGTGTGAGAAGGGCTTCCCAGGACAAGATGTTGTAAATGTAATTTTAACACTCCTTAACAAAATATGCTATTGGGTGTTTTGTGCTTTGGAGAGTGTATCTCTCTTCCTATTCCAAAGTGCTAGCCTAGATAAATGTTGGTGTAATAGAGCCCTAGAAAAGAGTTACTAAGTAAAATTTTACAATTGCGCAGTGTTATTAAGAGCTCTTGTTACCCAAAGGAAGCGGAGATGAAACTGATGTTGTATAAGACTCTGACCCAACAATGCATGGATAAGAATGAAATATAGCAATGTTCATTCAATGAATCCTATGTACGAGAAGGAAAGAGAATTTTTTCGGATCAAACTTTAACTACAAGACACAATTTCCTTTGAAATGCAATTGCAACAAAACACGCAAGAATAACAATTCTCTATTGTTTCTTTTTCAATAATTTCAACAATTGATTTTCAATACTTTCAAAGACGAAAATGTTTTTGAAAGAAAAACGTTTGTTCACTTTACAAAAAGGACCTACAACATGATGGTGAGAGTGCAAAAAATCAAAACTAATGAACAAGCAATAGATAAAAACCCAAACCACTCTTTCAATGGAAACAAAAATAACGAACAAACCAAACTAGTCTTGTCAATTGCATGAGAAAAATGAGTTTTCAAACAATGAGCAAATGATAAAGACAAAGAAGCTCAACTTTCAACCAATCACCGGTTCTTAACCAAACAAGCACACTCAGATTCCAAAATCAGAGAGTATATCTTTGCAGAGAAAAGTCAAGAAACGAAATTCAAGAAAAATGGACAGGAAGAGTCTTGATTTCCTAAGACTGTTCGTGCTCAAGAACGAAGACAAGAAAACATCAACCAATGGTCCAAAACACTCTTGTTAGGCACTTATACTAATCTGGGCAGTTGATCATGCAAAAGTCTTAAAGCCAAAATTTTGAAAAATAGGGTTCGCAGGCTGAGAGTATTAAACAGTGCGAGAATAGGTGATTCTTGTAGGTGAGCTTTGAGCAGAGTGCGATAACCTCTCACTGAACCTAAAAGTAGGGTGCGAACTCAGTATATTCTCATAGGTGACTGTGGAGTGCAGTGCGAGAATGTCTGAAACTAATCAATTTTTTGGAAAAAGACACAAAATTTGAAGAGGCCTCTAGACCCAAAGGCTCTATTAGGGTATCTTGAAGACTCAGAGAATGATATGAATGGAGAAAGGTAAGGCAAGAGCAAATGGCCAAGGAAAAATACCAAAAACCACAAAGAAAACGGGTTATATTTCCAGTGGAGTTGCTAATTTTGTTATCGGACTAATCGGTAGGTGCGGACACTAACGGATCTCCCTAGATCCACCTGGATCTAGAACAAAATAGGACAGGACATGACTCTTTCCCTAAGTTTTGACCATTGAATTAGCTAGTAGGGAGGAACAAGTAACATACCTTTGTATCGCTTCCTAGGGTCTCTGTTGCTCCCGCTTCGCTCCGGTGCTCTCGTGAGGTCAAGACCAAGACAACACAAACCAACTAAAGTGAAGATAGAAAAATATATTCAATTGTCAACTTATGTTTATGATCAAGGAATTACACAATAAAGTGAGAATAGATTTATGGGAAAAAGACATGCCACTGTATCATATTAATTGAAAATAGAAGATTACAACCTGATCTCCTTGATGTCGCAAGATTCCTTTTGGTGGCTCTTGGCTCCAACACACACACTTGCTCAATATTTGTATGAAGAAGATCAAATCCTCTTGATAGACTTTCTAGAGTCTCCAAGCTCCTGTTCAAGCTAGGTCCTTCACACAATTCTTTCACCAATTCTCCAATAAATCTTGCTTAACCTTTTCCATGAGAATTCTATCAATATATAGGAGAGAATGAGATGGTTACTTGGATAAGAATGATCCCACAATATCAGGGAAACCAGTAAAAGGATAACCATTCGAATGGAAACCCATTCTTCTAGAAGATTCCCTTCTAGAACCATCGAGAATTCATCTTTTTCCAAGCCTTAGAACAAGTTCGCACCCTAGCTATGTAGCACAGTGCGAGAAGTTTGCACCCTAGCTTAAGGAAGCCTGCGAGAATGGGTCATTCTTGCACCCTGGTATATTAGCAACCTACAAACTCTCTTCAAAAGTATGTTTTTTGGAAAGAGATGAATGCCAATTTTCTCAAGAGAAAGTTCTTATGAGGAGCGTGAGTACACCATCATCAATACACCATCATGATGACCAAAATCATGGGTAACACTAGAAACAATAGTTTTGGTTGTTGATTATGTATAGGGAAAAAGATCCTAGATTTTGACTGGCACCAGGTTGCCCGGAAAAGTTGGTTTGTTGACCAGGGTTCTAGTAAACATCATGGCTGTTAGGACCACATATTGTACCTTTTTGCCCATTCTTTTTGCCATTATTATACCCTGGATCACCTGTATTTAGACTTATACTATCATTTCATCTGATCATCCCAAGGTATACAAAGTCCTTTCTCATAACTACATGTTTAATCTGTTTTGCATGATATTTTACATCACTCTCGTACTTAACCATTGATTAGAAGTGCATAAGTGTCTATATTTGCAGAATAGTATTTAAGGTCGATGCTGAAACACAGAATTGTCCAAATTCGTTGTTGAACTGATGCTGAAACACGAAAGCTGCTACACAGTCCAAGGACGCATATGCTGAAACACGGAGTTGCTACACAGTCTAAGGTTGCATATGCCGAAACACGGAGCAGCTACATAGTTCGAGGATGCAGATGCTGAAACACGGAGCTGTCACTCAGTTCAAAAGTGCAGATGCTGAAACACAGAGGAGACCGCCATGATGCTGAAACACGAGCCGTGACAGTTAGCAGTCAAGGTTGACACACTCAAGAGCGCAATTCACATGGCTGAAACAGCCCATGAATTGCGATGCTGAAACAACATCAGCAGCTATGAGAAGGATCTGTTACACCAGCCGTAACAGCAATAACCTCGTTCATCTCCTATATTAGCATTCGGTTGCGTGAGAATAGGACATCCTATGCTGATTTAGAAAGAAGATCCGATTTAGTGTAGGATTCAGATATGCTTTGTAATGATTGTATCGAAGGGATTTCCTCTTTAAATTCAGGGGAAATCACCATTCGTGGAAATCCAAGTTTTTGATGTATTGAAGAACTTGAGAGAAGCGGGACACGTTCTGTACCTCCAATTTGTAATGTGATATTTCAACAGATGAATATAAGACTGCTTTGAGTATCCTCCTGTAGCTTTTCGTTCAGGGG
>JZKD02S1951779.1:46652-60010 GCA_000966675.3 Picea glauca
ATCAAGTGCTATTTCTGCTCAAGTGCTATTTCTGTTGCTATTTCGTATATCATTTCTGTGTATTGTGAAGATTATGCTGGATATTCCACTGTTATTCTGTTATTTCTAGCATTCCATTTCTGTTCTGCATATTTTATATATCTGGTATCTTGCAGCTTTCTTCAGCAAAGCTCTAAGAGATGCTGCACTGAACTATAATATTATGGAGAAACAAGCTTTTTCTTTGGTAAAGGCTATAAAGGACTTTTGGGTCTACATTCTCCATTCACATGTCATAGCCTATGTTCCAAACGTGGTAGTAAAAGATATCTTGACACAAGACAAACCTGATGGGAGAAGGGGAAAGTGGATTGTAGTTATTCTAGAATACGACATTGAAATTAAGCCCACAAAATTGATCAAAGGCCAAGGCCTCGCCAAATTGATGGATGAATCTAACTTTCAAGCTCTTGACATTAACTTTCTAGACGTGGAAGATGAACAGGGTGAGATGGCGACTCCAAACGTTAAAGAGGTTTTTCTAAACTCTCCATGGTATGCAGACCTTATCTTTGTTTTGCAAAATTTACAAGCTCCCCCTGGTTTAACTAAAACTAAAGCTAGATTTTTAAAGTTGAAAGCTTTGAAATTCTATATCCTAGAAGGAAATTTGTATTGGAAATATCCTGCTGGTATTCTTTTAAATTACTTATTCAAAGATGAAGCTGACAAAGTATTGCAGGAGTTCCATGCAGGTGAATGTGGGGGTCATTTAAATTGGAAGGTTACGGAAAACAAAATACTTAGAGATGGTTTTTACTGGCCCACCCTGTTTGCAGATGTACATCAGAAAGTAACAGACTGTCATCAGTGCCAACTGTTTGAGGGTAAAAGGAAACTCCTTCCTTTACCTCTTAAACCAATTTCAGCGGAGGCTCCTTTCCAGCAATGGGGACTTGATTTCATTGGAGAGATACACCCTCCTTCTTCAGGACAACATAGATGGATCCTTACCGCTACCGATTATTTTACCAAGTGGATCGAGGCTATACCTAGCAGGCAAGCCACTGACTCTGTAATCATCAAGTTTCTTGAAAATAATATTTTATCCCGTTTTGGTTGTCCTAGAAAGATCATTACTGACAATGCAGCTGCCTTTCGATCGAAGAAACTTGTTGATTTCTGCAGCCGTTACCACATTACCTTGGGGCATTCCACGGCCTACTACCCTCAGGGGAACGGGTTGGCAGAATCATCTAACAAGTCTTTGGTGAATATCATCAAGAAAACGCTGCAGGAGAATAAAAAATCATGGCATGATAAGATGGTTTTTTCTTTATGGGCAGATAGACTGACCACCAAAAGGTCAATTGGTATGTCACCATACCAGCTGGTCTATGGTACTGAGGCTATTTTCCCAACTTCTTTGGGAGTTCCTGTCATGAAGCTACTTCAAGAAATACAAGCTGAGCCAAATGACTCCCAGAGACGAATCACTCAAATGATTCACTTGCAGCAGACTAGAGAGGATGTGTTCAACAAGACTCAAGTCATCCAAGATAACATCAAGAAGATCTTTGATAAAAGAACCAAGGAGGATGATTTCGAGCTAGGAGACCTGGTATTAAGATGGGACGCCAAGAACGAAGACAAGGGAAAGCATGGGAAATTTGACCATCTGTGGATAGGGCCCTACAGGATCCAAGCTTTCAGAGGGAAAAACATATTTTTGTTGAACAATGTCGACGAGTCAGATCTGCCAAGAGCACCTGTGAATGGCAGGATGCTGAAACATTATGTCCCTCCTCAATAAGCTGATTGAAGAAATCACTTTCCATTGTACATACCGGATTTGATTTTCTGTCTTTACTTGCATTTTCTGAAGTGAGGAACAATGGTCAGTTGGTTGAAGCCCGAAGAGAAGGCCCTAAGCTGTTGGTCACTATTTTTCAAAAATATTCCTGAGAATAAGACCAACTAAGGCTACTAGACAGATAGGCTCGGAATGATAGGAAACTGGATTCTTGGCACTTAACAGGGCAAGTACCATCCCCAGGTGGAGCCGATGTTATCACCCCATAAAATATGGGAATCAACTCATGACTTGGATATTATTGATATTATCTGTATCTAGTGTTCTTATTGGAAATCCCTTTTTCATTGTTGAAAAAGAAAAAGAAAAAGAAAAGAAAAGAAAAAGAGAAAAGAAAAACAAAAGAGGGCAAAAAGATTTGAAATAAAAAGCCCCATGCAATAACAAGTGACTTGGTCATACCTTTCAAGCATGACCTAGTTCTTTTAAATTTCCAATGTTGATATGTTAGTGAATACATCTGATCAGATCCTCTAATCCTGATCAGATAGCCCCTAGGATAGAATTAGTGAATGCATCTGATCAGACCATCTAATCCTGGTCAGATAGCCCCTAGGTTAGAACTAGTGAATGCATCTGACCAGACTGTCTAATCCTGGTCGGATAGCCCTTAGGAAAAATAATACCTTAAACCAACAGTTTAATCTGGGTTATTTGTCTTGTGAAGTAGGTTAGAGTGCAGACTATTTGCTTGACCTGCCTTGCCCAAATCTAACCAGTTTGATAAAGCCTTTCCCCATGACTCCAATGCCTAAGTATCGTCGAAATAATGTCCCCCTAGAGATGTGTATGAGAAGAACTGAAGAAAACCCATGAAAAAGAACTAATCCAAAGTTTTCCTTACACAACATTTTCCGCCCCTGACATATGTTTCGGTTGCTTTCTAGTGGTCCAGATCTCATCTCCCGGATCAATGGCTCACAGAGCATTCCGGACCCCCCTTGGTGTTTTGTTTTTAATCAAAGGGGGGGGGTCCAGAATCGATGGTAATGCTTGCGCAAATCTGGATGGTTCTGAAAGAGGCATGTGAATCCACGGCTCATATTGGATTCCGGACCCCCCCCTCCGTTCTGCCTTTAACGAAGGGGGGGGGTCTGGAATTCGTTATAAATCGAGCGCATATCTGGATGGCTCTTAGACCAGCGCTCAAATCGGCGGTCCACATTGGATTCCGGAACCCCCCCTCAGTTCTTCCTTTAATGGAGGGGGGGGGTCCGGAATTGATATTAAGGAGCGCGTAGATCTGGACGACTATCAGACAGGTGCGTAGATCAATGGTTCGTGGCTGATTTCGGACTCCCCCGGGTGTTCTTCTTTTAACCAAAGGGGGGGGGGGTCCAGAATGAATTTTCCTACTACAGGCCCCTTGTTTACAGGTGGAATTGTTCTAATGGCCCAGAGGTCACAATCATCACATGCCATCTGACTCCCATACGCCCTTGGACGTCATCCTCCACTAGGCCCACTCGACCCACTTGCTACTGGGGTCGGGTCACTTCCCATAACCTCCGTCAGTCCGGGTTGTCAGTCCCTTAACTCCCTTCACTCATGAACAACCCCCTTTGGCGACTTTCACCCCCAATCACCAACCTCCACGTCAGTCATCCGTTTACTTTGGTTACCGTCACCTGCCATATCACCCCAAGTGGCCCATTGTGCATTAATAATGGAATAATGTGTCCGTTGTCATGCTGACCATTTTCCCGCGTCCGACCGACCCAGTTTTGAATAAATATACCGTTGTGCCCATTTTCACTCATTATTCATCTCGCGCTCCAAAACCATCCATCGCACCAGAGAACGTATCTATTGTCTTCCCATCACCTCCCCGTCGTTTTCCTCCACCCCGAGTAGACCCCACTAACATTTTTTTTTGCAGGTATAGTTGCTGAGATGGCGTCTAAAACAAAGCGAGCTGAAGAGGAAGAGAATCCGTTCGTTCCTCCCCCGGTGGACCTGGATAAAATTCCCCTGGTCGATAAGGACCATTTGATAGCCAATACCATTTGCAGTTTCGACTTCGTTGATCTGCAATCATGGCTCCGGGAATTTTTCTTGGACCAGAGTGACGAGATTGGGCTTTGGTAGTCCAATTTTCCCTTATATCTGTTCCCCCAAATCTATAATTTCCCCGAGTTTGCCCTCCGCTGCCAGGTCCACTACTTACCCAACCAGAAAGCCATCATGTCTTCATCCGGGGACGCTCTTTTCTTCATCACCCCTGAGGATATCGACCAGATGTTACAAACCACCAGAGCAGAATCTGTGTCCCCTTTTAACTTAGAAATCCTCTCCGAGCTTTACCAGAAGATGAATTTCCCGCAGAGAGCTCAGATTTTCGAGCTGTTTCTTCCCACTTCCGCTCCTCTCCCGACCACCAACCCCCCGTATCCTTCTTCCATGTTTTCCATCAAAGGGAATCAGATTATTTCGGATCTGTGTGCTCTACTGGGATACTACTCTGATCAATGGGTGGATGAGCCCATCCTGGGCTTTCTTTCCATCTTCTCCAACGACAAACAACCAACCACACAGTTTGACTACAACACATTCCTGGCCAATAACATCCATGAGCAGTTCGTCAATTTCGACACCGAAGGCATGTTCAGGTATTCATCCATTCTATCTTACATGTTCCTCTATTTCCAAGCCGACAGGTTCAACTTCTCCATGCAGAAGATGGACGACGACGGGAAGCCTCAGCCAGTCACAGCGTGGACTTCTCTCCTCAAGCGAAATTCGGCCGAATACGACTTCACGGCATTCATTGATCAGTTTTACCACCCTGTGGTAAGTATGTTGAGTGGCATTCCTGAGCCACGGATAAATGACGAAGTCCGGAGAGTTCTACACCTCTTGGAAAATGCGAAGACAGGGGACTGGTACTTGTATCAGAAACACTCCGAGATTCGAGTTTTTGGGTGCGAGTTGGCACCGTACAAGCTCCCGAGATACATACCAGTAAGGATTTTTGCACTGGAATACATTATACAAATGATGAATTCTGATGATATTCACTTTGTTTCTCTTAAAAAGAAGCAACAGTTGCGGATTAAAGGGCAGATAGGATCTTTTATCTGCAATAGTAGGGACGCAGGTGATGAAGCAGACAAACTGTTGAGGGAAATGAAATTCGTGACAAGTTTCACCTGGAATTATGGTCCCTGTGGCATAATTTCTGAGATGGGGGTCAAGAATAAGAATGCTCCATATGTGCATGAGCCCAGGCCTGAAATCGAGAGATTTGCTAATCAAACAGAATGGGAGCCCGATACGTTGGTGGACGTGGAACAAACTGTCGGAATGGAAAGGCAGGTACCTTCAACAAGCGCACCACTCACGACCACACCTCAAAATCCCAAGGAAAAGAGGCCCCGACAAGAATCATCTTCCCCGGTAACAGAGCTTTCATCGGAGGAATTCAAATTGCATGCCAAAAAGCTGAGGACAGTCCCAGCGGCCTGCACGACAGTGGAGCAAGAGATCCCACCCACCACAGTGACTACTTCAGGGGCTAAACAAATTAGTTTTCCTTTCGGCTCCGGTCAGCATAAGGAAGGGACAAAGGAGTTAAAGTCCTCAGATTCTCCATTGGATACTCCACCACACAAGACTGGGCCCAAGTTGGGCATTCTTGAAAAATATGACACGATCAAAAAGAAGAACCAGTCACTCAACAACAACACTTATGCACAATTCCAAAAGCAATCATCCACGGCCCAGCATAGACTTCTTTCAGCATTTGATACAGAGAAGGGTAGGATGCATATGGCGTTCCTCCAAGCACAAGTGCCTGATCCAAAGGTGATATCCGATTACAAGAGGTCCATATTTGAGTTTCAAGCAAAAGACGTGCATCCGGCAGATCAGATGGATCTGCATAAGCAAACTGGGGAAATGATTTCCCACACTTTAGCCCGCATTGCAACTTCTGCATCTAAGTGCTGGATAGCTTTGAGCAATGCCCAGACCCAACTGAAACTAGAGAAAATGTCTTCCTTCGCTAAGGACAACAGGATAAAGACGTTGGAGGAACTGGTCCTCAAGATCGGTTACGACCCGACGAACATCAAGGCTGCTGAGGAGATGATCAAAAAGAAAAATGCTGACATAGCTTCTTTGAGAAAACAACTGAATCTCCCTCCAACAGAGGACCCACAGACAAAATAAATAGCTTAAAGGGAAGACGAAAAGGATGAAATGTTGAAGTTACTCCTGGAGCAGAATGTGCAGCTAAAGGAGATGGAAGCAGAGATGGAGAGACTGCTCAAGGAGAAAGAGCAGGCAAAGCCAATGGAAGGCATTCCATTGAATGTTGTTCCAATTGCAACCACAACGGTGACAGTCATCCCATCTGCAACAATAGTTCCCCTTCCAGAAGGAGCTTCTGACCTGGCCAGGTCTATGGAAAGAATGAACCTGCAAGAGTCAGAAATCAGCAGGCTTAAGAAAGAATTGGAGAATCTCCAGGAGCTGAAGACTTCCTTTCAGAAAAGTCTATCAAAGGAGAAGCAGGTGAATGAGCATATTAGGAAGGAGTTGCAGCAGCTCCAGAAACAGACATTGGCCGGAAAGACTTGGGCTGAAGTTAAAGAAATTTTGTGGACGAATATCTCTAAGTCCATTAATGAAATATGGCCAATGGTTCAAATAATGTTTGAACAGAACGAGTTACTCGAGAGGAGAAAACATGATGTGGAGAAAATCAGAACTGAACTGGGTGACATGCCAGCCCAAGCTAATGAAATCATAAGGTTCCTGAATTCTAAGACACGGGAGGAACTCGAGGAGCTGAAAATTGAAGACAGGACAGAAACAATATTGGAAGTAAAAAGAGTCCTGACCAAAAGAGGTCTCATGCTTCAGCTGGAAGAGAAAATCCAAGTCATGGATCAAGGAGTGCAGAAGTTCTTCCACAAGATAGATGCTCTGCAAAGGAAAGGCCTGCCTGGCATGAAGGTCATAAATGACAAATTGATGACACTCCCTGACTATAAGAAAAGGTTGAGCGAAGTAGCCAAGGACAGTTCTAAGTTCGCAGGAATACAAGAAAACATCACCGGAAGAGCCTTCATGGAGGCCTTGCAGTTGGATATCAGTATCCAGCATGAAATTAAGCACATTTTCGTCGTCAAGCCTACATTTTCTAAGTACACAGACATGGACGAAGTGTACCGGAGATTGCTTAAAATCACAGTGCCAGGTCATATCAGATGGGAAGAACTGTGTGATCTACTCGATTAGTAGATGAGCTGTCATTTCCAGTCAGTTGTCCTGTCAGCAGAGGTGGCGAAGGCACCTCACCAACGACCTACCCATGAATTTCAGTATACAGTTGTGATGAATCATCAAAACAGTTTTTCTTAGTTAAGTTAGTTTTTATAAAAATATCATGAACACGTCCTGATCAGTTATGATAGGAGCATATGTATTTTGTCTTATAAATACTTCATTTTCCAATGTATTGAGGGTTGTTGATTTGCACACCCGATTGCTATCAAGCTGTATCATTTTTGTGGAGATCCACCATTAATAAAGAAGAGGCGTTTTACAGGATTCTTGCGTACGTTTACTGGTGATGTGATTCCCTGAGTTAATGTTTCCTTTCTCCGTATTTCATCTTGTTGTTTGAATCTAATCTTTACGAATAGCGTCATGTTGCAGGATTTATCTCTGATACCCTATTTCTGATTCTAGAGATTTAAGTGTTTATCTTCTAAATATTTTCAATTAAGAGATTCTTAAGTGCTTGTTAGTTGAAGATATTTTCCTCATCTGTTCTTCCAATCATCATTTTAAATACGAAAAGATCTAGCGAATGTATTATCTTTCCTTGTGAAAAACTTCTTTGGCGTTTTTGGTTATTTCTCAGAATTGATTAAACGCTGACCCCATAGCCCAATGGATGTGTAGTTTGTCTCAACCAACTTTGAAAACCCTTTTACAAAAAACCAACGATTTCTTTAACTAGCCTAATATCTAAAAATAAACAAAACTAAATCATACAGAGAGATCCCTCTCTGGAGCTGGAAGGGCTAGATCCCAGCTCTAAAAGTGGTTGGTTAAGGTTACCTTAGTAAATTTCTTCTTTTTCAACCTCTAGGAAATTTACCGAGTGCTAACACCAAGAACACAACCTTTACATATACCATCATGATCAAAATGAAAGGTAGGCATTCCTCTTACCATTTTCTGAAGTCTGGGAGCGCTTTGAAGTGAATATGTCCAAACCTTCTATGCCACAGCTTAGATGGACTAACTGAAGCATGAACCAAATCTTGGATATGTCCAGGAAGATTGTAAATGGCTCCCTCTCTAAATCCAATCACAATTTCTGAAATTAGTTCTTGATTCTTCGACCATAGGAGATATTTCTTGTCCATAAAGATTACCCTGTAACCTTTATCTTCCAATATTGCAATAGAGATAAGATTCTTCTTTAAACCAGGAACATACAAAATTTGTTCAATGTGTATCTCACCTCCAGATTCAAGATGAAAAGATGTTGAGCCAAGTCCTTTGATTCTATAGCTGTCATTATCACCAAGTTCTACTTGAGAAGAGAACTTCTTCTCCTTGAAGTTCACAAAGACTTATTTATTTCTAGTCATATGCCTGGAAGCTCCACTATATATCAACCAGGATTCAACACCATTTGTAAGAGAACCAACGAGTGCTGAAATAAGATAGTATTCTCTCCTGGTCTCTTGATTACTGGAAGCCTCTTTTGTCTTTGTTATTCGAGAATCATCTTCTACAGCAATAGAAGCATGATATTTTCCTTTTTTCCATTTTCTGATCTTTGGGAAATCTCTAGCAATGTGCCTGTTTCGCTGACAGTTGAAGCACTTTACTTTTGACATATCGAACTCTTTCCCTTTGAAGCTAGTTTTTTTTTCTCCTTTTAAGAAAAAAATTTATGAGGAGTAAATATTCTCCCTTTTCTTGTTTGTGTTTCTAGAGCAAGGTTCTCTTCCTTTGAAGTACCATTTCGTCTCTGAATTCTCCCTTCTTCTTACAGACAATCATGACACAACCTTTGAAAGTCTGGCTAGTTTTCGTGAGAATTTATCCCAGCCAAAAATGTCTCCCAAGAAGATGGAAGACCATCCACAATAGTCTGGAAGAGATCATCATCATCTATCATTATACCAATGACTAGTATTTGATCCCTTAACTGAGAGATCTTTTTGAATAATGAAGCTATAGAGTCATCCTTCTCCATCTTGAGGGTTCAAATATTATTCTTTAGAAACCTCTTCTGACTGGGTGCCTTATTTTCATACAGATTGAATAGAGTGTCAAAACACTCCTTTGTTGTCTTCAGAGGTGTTATAATAGGAATTATATTATATTTTACTAAATCAAATATGATTCTCTTTTCCCTTTCCTGACTCTTCTTGAAGGTTGTCCTTCCTGCATTGGAGGTGGGCTCTTCTACTATGTTGTTCACAAAGTTGTCCAAGTCATATTCTTCCAGAATATTTAGGACTCTGGCTTTCCAAATATTAAATTTTGAAGCCTTCAATTCGGTCCTTAGGTCTTACAGAAATGGAAGACATCTCTACAATACTATGCTTGAATAATTCCTAAGGATCTGCGTAGGATCTTAGAAGACTGTAGAACTGAGCTCTTTCATTCCCTAGAGCTCCAATGCCATGTTAATTTTTCAAGCATAAACAAATATAGAATATAACAGTAGTGTTGTTTCAAATATTAAGAAGATAAATTGAAGTATAAAACAATCATTCACAAATACACAAGTATTTATCCTAGGAATCCTTCAAGGGTAAGAAAATCGATCAAACATATTGTAATATATTATCAGTCAACAAATACAATGACAGTACAAGACTTACTTAGAAGGAGATAAGCCAATAACACTTACTGTTGTCCATGTGTCTTTAAATATCTTTGAGTCTCTACTCATATTTTCCTTCAGACCTATAGCTATTGCTGTAACTGCAACTGACTCATAACTTCCCTTTAAGACTGCCTCAAAACAGAGTAAATTTTTTGATTCAGAACTGAGGTATCATCTCTCAGAAAAACCTTCTAGTTGTTGTCCATAAGAGAGAAAACAACCCTTAGAAAAATTCTCTTAGTTGTTGTCCTCTAGAACAGATATACTCTTCCTTCTGTGTACTGCTTTAGAACAACATTAATCTCCAACTAGCTGCTGCCCCATAACTGTGATAATCTCCTTCTATTTGTTGCCCCAGAACTATGTTAATCTCCTTCTATTTGTTGCCACTCAGAACTAATATATACACCTGATATATCAAACTGATATGAAAAACTGATATGTAGAAGAGGTTGTCTCCCTCTCTTTATATAGAAAGGAGCCTAGGATAGGATTCTTGAGGTTAGGGTCACCATTTAGGTTAGGATAGATACTAGGGTAGGTGGTAGGAAAGGAGGCCAACTTAGCTAGGTGGCTGACTTACTTTTAGAGGAGGGTTATTTAGGAAGGGACAAATGGAAAGGGGGAAGCTTAAGGAAAGATGGCAAGGGGGAAGCTTAATGACAGCTGGAAAGGGGCAGCTTAATGAGAGTTGGCAAGGGGGAAGCTTGAAGAGCTACTAGAGGAATGTCCTCTGTAGTTGCTCTAAATTTTAACATGAAGAACATGTCCAAGGAATCATACTTTCATGATTTACAAAAACACAAGAACATGATGACTTTACAGGAAAAGAGGAAAGTGTCAGAATTCAAGCAGAGGATGAAGAGGACGTCAAAACTCAGAATGATGACAAAATTTAGGAAGACAAATAAAGGGAAGGTGTATATACAGACAAAGAGGAATATGACTCTACATCAGAGTGGGTATTGTTCTGATCCATCCGTCTTGGAGAATCCCAGGAAATATGAATATTATATAAGGGGAGTATATGCAGTAGTTTAGACAGAATAGAGAACCATCCTTCGAGCAGCTTGCAGAGATTGAGTAGACAGTTTTATAACAATCAGTTAGTAGAAGAACACTATGACATATTGACAATTGCAGTAGTGAATATTTCATGATAGTTCAGTGACAAATGGGTTAGCATTGTGGAAAGTTATATAGTAGAGTAATAGAAAGTATGGACATAGATGAATTCTTAAGAACACTTAGAAGGTTTGAACATATATATGTTAGTGGATGAGAGAATGAGTTCATGAAAGATTGGTTCAGAGACTAGCTCAGATCATGTATTTAGAGATTGGTTCACAGAGAGTGGTTAAGATAATGTTGGATGATTACTTGAATAATTAAACTATTGAATTCTTTATTTTTGAATAATTTTCATATATGTCATTTGATTACACAAGTAAGCACCAATGGAAAATAAATCCAAAAGGAAGCAAGTATAAGAAGACCCAGAAAGGAAGACATAGGAGGCATACCCATAGGGGGAGCTATTCTTTTTCCCATGATTGGTTAGAGTAGGTTCAGTGTTAGGAGGAGACATATTGACAAGGGGAAAAACCCCAAAGGGAGATACCCTTTTCCATTGATGTCAAAGGGGGAGAGATATAAACATTGATGAGGAAAGATGACAATATTTCCATGACTAACTATTGCCATCAATGCCAAAGGGGGAGATTGTTGGACAATTGGTTTGGATTGTTGGTTTTCATTGATGTCAACCCTTGGAGAGTGATATTGTATATTGATGCCAAGCCTTAGAGATTGATGTCAACCCTTGGAGAAGTCCGGTAGTGAATTATGCTAGCACAAAGGTATAGTTAAGGGACTCGAGTTTGTTTAAGTTTTAAATGCATGAAGATCAATGAAAATGAAGGTAAGACTATTTTAAATGAATAGTACATGTCGTGCCATTTCTGGTGATATGTGGAACGTCACATAACTCCATACAGCTAGAGAGTTATGACCTTGTGAAGTTGGAGAACCCTCGTAAGTTATCTAGAAGCCCCTAGAAGGTCAAATAAGTCAATGTATTCTAGATACTCCTAGAAGAAGTTTACTAGTCAAAGTGGTGGTAACTATAAGTTAATCATGAGTTAAGTTGTTTCAAAAAGAAAATAAGTAAAAATAAACTAGTTAAAACTAGAAGTAGAGAGTTTACTATTTGTGGATAAAGTGGTTGTAAGTGGACAAGTGGTTAGAAGAGGGTTAGCCCTAAAAGAATGAAGTTGGGTAAAGTTAGTTATAAGGTAACCCATTGAGGAAGCAATTTGGAGAGTATAAGTAAGAGATCAAGGGTCTCCTATTAGCACCTAATGAGCACATTGAATATATAACATTTGTGAAAATTTTATTGTTGGTACACATTAATACATCTGAAGTTACGCAAGATTGAGGAAGTAAAAGATGGTTGATGGTGAAAGTTTCAGAGTTGCATAGTTACTGAAAAAAACCCTAGTTTTTTAGGTGTACATAGGCTGTAGTGGAGGAAGTCATGTGCATACGTGGGCTGTAGTGGATTAGGGCACGGGCTGCAGTGGAGGAAGTCATGTACATACATGGGCTGAAGTGGATTAGGGCATGGGAGCCTACATACACAGGCTGAAGAAGAATAGGTCGTGTACAGTTGGGAAATTCCATGAAAGCTTGAGGAGATGAAGATTCCTGGTCTCTAGAGTATGAAAGAAAGATCCCAGGAAGGTCTACAGTGATCAAGTACTACAAATATATCTACAGTTTCAAAAGGTTATGTCCTATTCTTATGTGTAGTTGGATATTGTTGTCTACATGTTATGTGGTTATGGGAGATTGAGGATTTTCCCTAGAGAGGTTGTTAGTTGTATAGCACTTACTGTATGAGATAGATTTACATAAATAAAACACCTATATGTTTGGTATTCATAGTTGTTACTTCTTGTTGGGTTGAGTGTTGAGGCATATCTTGTTGAGGGTTTTTGGTTGGTGAAGTTGTTGGTTAGTTTTAGGCTTCATATCAATGAAGATTTGATGTCTAGTCCATGTGAGGGTTGTTACACATGATTATGATTGTATGCACATGTATAGAACATGACTAGAGATATATAGATGCACATGGTTTGAGTGATATTATTGAGATATTGAGATTTGATATATTGAGGAGAGTATTGGGACATATTGTTGGTGATGGTTATGAGGTATTGTGATGTGCATAGTTGATGCACTTGTGATGGTACAGGTTGTGTTAGTGATTGATGTACATGGTTAATAGAACAAGTTGATTGGTACAAGTTGGGACAGGTTAGGGGTTGATGTGATAGATGCAACAATGAGTCTGAGTTAAGAAAGGTGAAAACCATAGCTTTCTGAAGGTGAATGCAGGCTGCAGTATAGAAATGACACGTACATACGCAGGATACAATATAGACAAGTCATGTACATATGTGAGCTGCAACATACACATGTTGCGTACCTGTTGGTTTTGGTTGGTACATATTGATTACTGGTATAGGTTGGTCACAGGTTATTGGCACAGATTGGTACATGTTTGTAGTGGTATATCTCATAGTGATAGTGTGGCAGTGGTTTCATCATCTATTTGGCATTTAATTTAAGGGCGAC
>JZKD02S1951790.1:44668-55815 GCA_000966675.3 Picea glauca
GTAAGGATTTTTCTACCCTTAAGTTTGATCACCTAGTTGGATCTCTTATGTCTCATGAAGAAAGATTGACATTCATTTGGAAAAAGTGGAGAGAGATTTTTCCTCAAAATTGCAAATTACAAAGAATGAAGATGCCAACACTAGAATCAATAGAAACCAAAGCAAAGGTAAAGGTTAAAATCATAATTGTCGAAGAGGAACATGTGGTTCAAGATGTAGAGGAAGATTTGATAAAAGAAATATCGAGTGTTATTATTGTAAATGGTATGGTATCTTTGAAAGGGATTGTAGATTAAAATAAGGTAATAATAACAAAGGTGTTAATTATTCTCAAGAAGGTGATGAGGCCTCTCAAAAACAAATGTTTTTATCTTATGACAAAGCTGAAAATGGTACTAAAGATTTTTGGTATTTAGATTTAGGGTGTTATAATCACATGTCATGAAATAAAGAGCTCTTTTATACAATGGATGAGAGTTTCAAATCCAAGATCAAGTTGGGTGATGAAAAATAATTGGAGGTTGCTGCAAAAGGAGCTATGGAAGTCCATACTAAAGAAGGTATGAAAAGTGTCAAAAACATTTATTACCCTCCACAATTAAAGAAGAATTTATTGAGTGTTGGCCAATTGTGTGAGAAAAATTATAAGGTGGTGTTTGAAAATCAACAATGTAAAATTTATGATAAGAATCGAGGAAATAGGGTGGTTATAGTTGTGCCTATGTCAAATAATAGGATGTTCCCATTGATGTTTGGAGAACATAACAACCATCTTGCCAATATGGCATATGAGGAAAAAAGTTGGTTGTGGCATCTCAAGTATGGATATTTGAATTTTTATTTGGATAAGACATCATATTTTATTACTTTTATTAATGATTACTCCCGAAAAAGTTGGTTTTATATTTTGAAGACCAAGGATGAAGCCTTAGATAAATTCAATATGTTTAAATCCATTGTGGAAAATGAAAGAGGTTGCTAAATCAAGAGCTTAAGGACTGATTGTGGAGGAGAATTTTGTTCAATTTTTTTTCAGAATTATTGTGATATGAATGACATCAAAATACCAATAACCATTGCTTACACACCTCAACAAAGTGGAGTAGCAAAGGGGAAAAATTGTACAGTGGTGGAAATGGCAAGAAGTATGTTACAAACCAAGGGATTAAGCAATTCTTTTTTGGGGTGATGAAACTCAACTGTATATTCTCAATGGATGTCCCAAAAGTGGACTTGATATGATGACTCCATATGAAGCCTGGTATGAAAAAAAACTATTGTTAATCATTTCAGATGCTTTGGCTGTGTATCCTATATCCATGTGTTTGATCAAAAGAGACAAAAGTTAGATCCAAAAAGTGGGTCATGCGTTTTTGTTGCATATAGTGAACAAAGTAAGGTTTATAGGTTGTATAATCCCCTCAATAATAACATTTTTGTGTCAATAGATGTGATGTTTTATGAAGGGGGAGTTTATCGTCATCAAAAAGACAATGATGATATGTCTAAATCGATTTTGGATAGGGATATTAATGATGATATTGATATGGAGAAGTTCACTAATATTTCAGTTCCAAGTGCTACAAATCCACCAAGTATCCCCTCATCTAATTCTTTTGTTCCAAGTGCAATCCCAACATCAAATTCAAGTNCCAGGGAGAGCCGCTGGGGGTTTCTGTCCACATATATACCACTTTGAGAGTGGAAAGATCTTGAATGTGATTTTCGTAGGATTGTAGATTTTCTTCTAGTCGAAGGGGTGGCATTTGCTACTAGTAATCTGTCTAGAATAGGGCACTCTAACCATTGTGGACTTCCCATAAAGCATATTACTATATGAGTGGTCGAATTTTCCAAGACGCATTCGAGATGTTGGAGCCCTGAATTTTTCCCTACATTCTTATAAGTGGGCTTTGTTGCGTATTTGGGGCAAACTTGCATTTCCATATTTTTTCCCAAATATATGTTGGAGTTTTGAGCCATCTCCACCAAATTTTTTCTCCCATGATATTATTTAATTTACCAGGGTCTCGTAGGACCAAACTACCTAAAGATCTAGGCTTGCAAACTTTTTCCCAACTGACTAACGCCCATTTTTTGTTCGGGTTGTGTTCATGCCACATAAAATTTCTTTTCACATTACCAATTTTCTTTATAACTGAGTGGGGGGTGTCACATACCCACTACGGAAATCAATTTTTATCGTGCTTTCTCAACGATCAGAATCCTCGAAGTCCTACGAGGCTTAGCGCAGGCTAGCTCTTTCCTTTATCCACCTCCATGTGGTTGTAGTTCACGACTATGGGTCGAATCAACACGACGTCTTTTCGCACTTCGCGACTCACTGCTACCAGAACGTCGAGTATCTCGACTCTGCAAACCTTGAACTTTGAAACAACGAAACGCCGAAACCCGATGGGGCTAGCGAGGGGCAAATTTCTCTCTTGGGGTCTTGTCTACGTGACCCTATACGATGTCCACACGCTTAATCTAGCTAAGATCTTATCGGCTTTTCGCGATTCGGGGAATCGCGATACATGACTTCTACCTTCCCCCATTCAAATCCCTGAAACTTTCGAGGTCTCGAAAGTTTCCCCCCAAAGGGATATTTTTGATATGGATCTTTTTGGGGTTTTAGTACTCGAGAGTTCGAAATGCAATGACTCCAAGACTCTTCGTCATTCAAATCTATGAATTCTGATATGGGAATTTGTGTAAGAGATCGATGGATCTTAGGAGTGTGGATCCAACGGTCCACAGGATTTCGGGACTTCCCCCTAAACTCTGATCGCTCACCATGCGTCTCCCTTG
Organism: Picea glauca; assembly: GCA_000966675.3. Taxonomy (NCBI): domain Eukaryota; kingdom Viridiplantae; phylum Streptophyta; class Pinopsida; order Pinales; family Pinaceae; genus Picea; species Picea glauca. The sequence continues at coordinate 47,480 of JZKD02S1951790.1, forward strand.
ATGGATGGTCTAGGTTCCTTCAGGACTTCTCCTCTCCACTATCATGCATATCAGAATTTCGGGTATCGGGATTTCACGATTTGTGAAGGCAAGGTTTCTTTCCTTCTTAGTTTCCTGGATGCGAAATCGCCGAAACGTCGACCGACGGCCACGTGTACCTTCGATGGATGATAGTGACCTTCAGCCAAGATCAATGGTCATGACCTTTTTGGGATGATCAATGGTCACGATCAAATCCTGACTTTTCTCAATCTCATTCACATCTTACGCCATTTCGGGGTTTCAGTGATTGGGATTTCGCAACTCGCGAAGACAAGGGTTCTTGTCCTTTCATTTTATCAGGTGAAGAAATGCCGAAGAACTTACTAGTATCCACGTATACTCCCTCAAATGGACGGTCCTTGTTGTTTCACGATTTCACGACTCGCGACCCCTAAGGACACAAATCCTTTGTCAACTCGATTCCTCGGTATCCGAAATACCAATGGACTCTCAATCTCCGCCACGTGTCCTTCACGGATGGACGGTCTAGATATATGTCAGGACTTTCACCATGGAGTGTCCCGATCTCTTGTCATCAGTACTCCTAGAATCCCGAATCCCCGATACCGACTCCTCTCTCGGGACTTTCTCCCTTGTTCACGAGGGCTAAACCCTTGTGCATCTCCTAACATATCCAATGGCTGTCGGGTTTTCTAGCTAAGATATGACGGCTCATATCTATCCCATGTCGCGCACTCTCCCACTACTCTCTAGACGTGGAAAAACTAACGGTCCAAATACTCCCACAGACCTTGGGGATCTACGGTCCCGATTTCCTCGCTATTCATGAAGATAGAGGAAAAGGGGCAAGGCACGTAACGCCCTTCTTTCTTTCATCAATCTAACGGTCATGAATGACCACAGATCTTCCGATGGGACCTCGTCCATCGATCGATACTTATCCCTATGTTTTTACTTCGGGATTTTAAGGGGGTCATTCCTCCTTGTACAGGGTTGTTAAGACTTGCACATTCAAGTCCTTTTTCCAAGTTCTTGGTAAACATTTCCAAGGAGGGTATCTCTGTGAAGAGATCTATTCCGGGGCATTCCTGGAGACAGATAAGGGGAAACAAATTCCTAAGAACGGAATGGAAGTCTTACTTGGTTCAACTTACGCATAATTAAATTTATTTATCAACCTAAGCCATGCGTGGTTTTTTTGTTATAAACATACATCTACCATTTCTTATCAAAACATTGCACAGACAGTCTTATATTATAATCGTTCACAATTTCACATTTTATGAGAATATATGTCAGCATATGAATGTCAAGATGCAAGATGTAAAACACTTATCAGAAATAACACCAGAAGTGAGTGCAACTGCTAAGAGGGGTGCTCGTTTCCACCCAACCGTAGGCTTAGCGAATCCCAGCAGATTTACCACTAGCCACCTCCGAGCTGAGACCACGATGTTGTGAGACTGCGTCCCCATTTTCCAGTGACCAGGAGCGAAGTTNCCAGGGAGAGCCGCTGGGGGTTTCTGTCCACATATATACCACTTTGAGAGTGGAAAGATCTTGAATGTGATTTTCGTAGGATTGTAGATTTTCTTCTAGTCGAAGGGGTGGCATTTGCTACTAGTAATCTGTCTAGAATAGGGCACTCTAACCATTGTGGACTTCCCATAAAGCATATTACTATATGAGTGGTCGAATTTTCCAAGACGCATTCGAGATGTTGGAGCCCTGAATTTTTCCCTACATTCTTATAAGTGGGCTTTGTTGCGTATTTGGGGCAAACTTGCATTTCCATATTTTTTCCCAAATATATGTTGGAGTTTTGAGCCATCTCCACCAAATTTTTTCTCCCATGATATTATTTAATTTACCAGGGTCTCGTAGGACCAAACTACCTAAAGATCTAGGCTTGCAAACTTTTTCCCAACTGACTAACGCCCATTTTTTGTTCGGGTTGTGTTCATGCCACATAAAATTTCTTTTCACATTACCAATTTTCTTTATAACTGAGTGGGGGGTGTCACATACCCACTACGGAAATCAATTTTTATCGTGCTTTCTCAACGATCAGAATCCTCGAAGTCCTACGAGGCTTAGCGCAGGCTAGCTCTTTCCTTTATCCACCTCCATGTGGTTGTAGTTCACGACTATGGGTCGAATCAACACGACGTCTTTTCGCACTTCGCGACTCACTGCTACCAGAACGTCGAGTATCTTGACTCTGCAAACCCTGAACTTTGAAACAACAAAATGCCGAACCCCGATGGGGCTAGCGAGGGGCAAATTTCTCTCTTGGGGTCTTGTCTACGTGACCCTATACGATGTCCACATGCTTAATCTAGCCAAGATCTTATCGGCTTTTCGCGATTCGGGGAATCGCGATACATGACTTCTACCTTCCCCCATTCAAATCCCTAAAACTTTCGAGGTCTCCAAAGTTTCCCCCCAAAGGGAGATCGATGACCGTAAGCCTCCACTGATCCAACGATATGGATCTTTTCGGGGTTTCAGTACTCGGGAGTTCGAAATGCAATGACTCCAAGAGTCTTTGTCATTCAAATCTCTGAATTCCGATATGGGAATTTGTGTAAGAGATCGATGGATCTTAAGAGTGTGGATCCAACGGTCCACGGGATTTCAGGACTTCCCCCTAAACTCTGATCGCTCACCATGCGTCTCCCTTGATGGACGGTCTAGGTTCCTTTGGGACTTCTCCTCTCCACTATCGTGCATATCATAATTTCAGGTATCGGGATTTCACGATTTGTGAAGGCAAGGTTTCTTGCCTTCTTAGTTTCCTAGATGCGAAAACGTCGAAACATCGACCGACGACCACGTGTACCTTCGATGGATGATAGCGACCTTCAGCCAAGATCAATGGTCATGACCTTTTTGGGATGATCAATGGTCACGATCAAATCCTCACTTTTCTCAATCTCATTCACATCTTACGCCATTTCGGGGTTTCGGTGATTGGGATTTCTCAACTCGCGAAGACAAGGGTTCTTGTCCTTTCATTTTATCGGGTGCCGAAACGCCAAAGCACTTACTAGTATCCACGTATACTCCCTCAAATGGACGGCCCTGGTTGTTTCACGATTTCACGACTCGTGACCCCTAAGGACACAAATCCTTTGTCAACTCGATTCCCCGGTATCCGAAATACCAATGGACTCTCAATCTCCGCCATGTGTCCTTCACGGATGGACGGTCTAGATATATGTCAGGACTTTCACCATGGAGTGTCCCGATCTCTTGTCATCAGTACTCCCGGAATCCCGAATCCCCGATACCGACTCCTCTCTCGGGACTTTCGCCCTTGTTCACGAGGGCTAAACCCTCGTGCATCTCCTAACAGATCCAATGGCTGTCGGGTTTTCTAGCTAATATCTGACGGCTCAGATCTATCCCATGTCGCGCACTCTCCCACTACTCTCTAGACATGGAAAAACCAACGGTCCAAATACTCCCACAAACCTTGGGGATCTACGGTCCCGATTTCCTCGCTATTCATGAAGATAGAGGAAAAGGGGCAAGGCACGTAACGCCCTTCTTTCTTTCATCAATCTAACGGTCATGAATGACCACAGATCTTCCGATGGGACCTCGTCCATCGATCGATACTTATCCCTATGTTTTTACTTCGGGATTTTAAGGGGGTCATTCCTCCTTGTACAGGGTTGTTAAGACTTGCACATTCAAGTCCTTTTTCCAAGTTCTTGGTAAACATTTCCAAGGAGGGTATCTCTGTGAAGAGATCTATTCCGGGGCATTCCTGGAGACAGATAAGGGGAAACAAATTCCTGAGAACGGACTGGAAGTATGACTTGGTTCAACTTACGCATAATTAAATTCATTTATCAACCTAAGCCATGCGTGGTTTTTTTGTTATAAGCATACATCTACCATTTCTTATCAAAACACTGCACAAACAGTCTTATATTATAATCGTTCACAATTTCACAGTTTATGAGAATATATGTCAGCATATGAATGTCAAGATGCAAGATGTAAAACACTTATCAGAAATAACACCAGAAGTGAGTGCAACTGCTAAGAGGGGTGCTCGTTTCCACCCAGCTGTAGGCTTAGCGACTCCCAGCGGATTTACCACTAGCCACCCCCGAGCTGAGACCATGATGTTGTGAGACTGCGTCCCCGTTTTCCAGTGACCAGGAGCGAAGGTTGCAATCCTTCCTCTCTTCTATCACTCGCTCTGCGTAATTCCAGAGTTCTCCCCTCGCGTCTGCCCCCAATCGCTTCTACCCCATGCCTTATCCTCTTTCGAGGTTGTGTGTGGTGTGATTAACTTCACGCTGATCAGGTCTGACGGCGCTACGGATGGGAGGTTCACGTCCCATCCCTCATTAAACCATCTACCTACCATCCTGTGAGACATTTAATTCGGGGCCAACAAGCCACTTTTGGTTCTCCAGGCTAGTGGAGTCCAAATACGGTATTAATTCTTGGTGGAAGTTAACGCCACCTTTTTAGGTGCCTTCCACCGCCATCGTGGTCTCTTTTTTTGCACATCCCCTCTCAGTAGTCTTGCAATATAAATTAATAATGTTATTCACATTTATGAGTTCGCCATAGTTCTTGGCCAGTCTAGTTATATTTACAAGCTGGGGGAAACAGGGTGTTAAAATTCCCTCCCCCTTAAAAAGGAACACCGTCCTCGATGTTCTTATATACTAACATGAATTGCATGTACAGAAGTAAACAAAATCGGATATGCCTGTCTCATGGCATCCTCCATTTCCCATGTAGCCTCCTCTGGGCCAAAATGTTTCCACTGCACCTTGACCTGTGCAATGGTTCGGTTTCGGAGTGGGGTTTCCTTTCTGTCCAGTATGCATTGGGGTTCTGGTAGAAATTCTCCCTCCAGTTCCACCTGGATCACAGACTAGTCAATTATATGATTAGCATCATGTACATATTTATTCAATAATGAAACATGGAAAACATTATGTGCTTNGCCTACCATAGAGGACCTCGAAGGGACTCATCTTTAAGGATGCTTGATAGCCGTTGTTGTAGGCAAATTCTACCAATGGAAGATAGTCTTCCCATTTCCTGGGTTGATACATTACATGCATCCTTAACATATCCTCTAATATTTGATTCATTCTTTCTGTCTGTCCGTCGGTTTGAGGGTGATAGGCAGTGTTGAACAACAATTTGGTCTCCAATCCAGCCATCAATGATTTTCAAAATTTGGAAGTAAATTTTGTGTCTCTGTCATATATTATCTCTCTCGGCATACCATGCAGTCGGAATACCTCTTTCATAAATATCTGTGCGATATCTATCGCCTTGTAGGTTGATTTGACGGGAATGAAATGAGCAGACTTGCTCAGTTTATTCACCACCACCATAATGGCATCATTCTGTTTGGTTGAGGTTGGTAATCCAGTGATAAAATCCATGGAGATGGTTTCCCATTTCCATTCTCGGATGGGTAAAGGGTGTAATAGTCCTACTAGGTGTCGATGTTCGGCTTTAACCTGTTGGCACTCTATGCATTGGGCCAAATATTTGGCTATGTATTTCTTCAATCCAGGCCAATAAAATTGTTTTCGGGTGGCAGTGATCATTTTATGGTATCCTGGGTGACCAGTGTAGGGTCTTTTATGTAGTTCATCCATGATGAACCTCTTCAAGTCGTCACAATTTGGAATGTACAGTCTATCTCTGTAAGTGAGCAGACCCCCTTCGATCATCTAGTAGCCTTCATATTTTTTTCTAGTGGGTTCTTGCTGCAGGTGTAGGGTCACAGTCTGAACGAAGGAATCTGTTTCTTGTGCATTTCTCACTCTGTTCTTGACATCTGTCTCACAGGTACTCACTTCTGCCAGGTGAATCATTTTCATGCTTCTGCTAAGGGCATCGACCACCCTATTTTCCTTCCCTTTGATGTGTTTGATTTCAAAATCAAATTCGCTAAGGAGGGCCATCCATATAGCTTGTCTAGCATTGAGCTTTGGTTGGTCGAACAAATACCGTAATCCACAGTGATCTGTCATAAGTACAAATTTTCTTCCCAAGAGGTAATGCCTCCACATTTTTAAGGCATGCACTATGGCAACCAGTTCTAGATCACGAGTCACATAGTTGACCTCATTTTCATTCAATTTTCGGGATTCATAGTAGATCACCTTTCCTTCCTGCATAAGGACTCCTCCGAGCCCTTCGTTACAGGCATCTGTGCACACAAGGAAGTCATCTTCTGGGTCAGCGATTTTCAACACGGTTGCATGGGTTAGTATATGTTTCAAGGTTTGAAATCTTTCTCTACATTGCGGTGTCCATAGGAATTTTGTCCCCTTCTTCTAAAGGGCAGTGATTAGACAACCAATCTTGGAGAATCCTTTTATAAATCTCCTATAGTATCCCGCCAAACCCATAAAGGATATGCTCTCTGAGACATCCTTTGGGGTAGGCCATTCCATGATAGACCCGATCTTGTCAGGATCTACTGCTACCCCTTCCTCGGACAGAACATGTCCCAAGTAATGTATTTTCTTCTGAAAGAAGTTACATTTTCTGAATTTAGCATAGAGATGATGCTCTCTTAGCACTTGCAACACCAGTCTAAGATGCTCTTCATGTTCTTCTCTATTCTTAGAGTAGATTAACATGTCATCAATGAAGACTAGTACAAATTTATCTAAAAATTTACTGAGTACATTGTCCATTAAGCACATGAAAGTGGAAGGGGCATTCATTAACCCAAATGGCACTACCACAAACTCATAATGACCATACTATGTCCGGAAAGCGGTTTTATGGATGTCTTCACCCTTGATTCAGACTTGATGGTATCCCGACCTCAAGTCAATCTTTGAGAAAATAGACGCACCTCCCAACTGATCGAATAGATCATCGAACCTGGGTAAGGGGTACTTGTTCTTTATGGTTACTTTATTAAGTTGTCTATAATCTATACACAGTCTAAGGGTGCCATCCTTATTTTTCACAAACAAGACTGGTGCTCCCCATGGGGACATGCTGGGTCAAATATAACCCTTATCCATCATTTCTTTCAATTGTAATTTGAGTTCCACTAACTTAGGTGTGCTCATTCGGTAGGGTGTCCTAGACACCGGCACCACTCCTAGTGCGAGCTCTATCGAGAAGTCAATGTCTCTCTTCGGAGGTAGACCTGGTACCTTTGCCGGAAACACATATCTGTATTCTCTTAGGATAGGGTGATTATCAGGGCTTGGTTTATCACCTTCGGTTGTTTTCAACACCTATATTGCATATAGGGGACATCCCTTTCGACGATACTTTCTCATTTGCAGGGTTGATATTTATCTCACCGAGACCAATTTTTGGATCCCTTGAAGGGTTATCCTTTTTCCTTCTTTTCTCACACATTCTAAGGTTTTATGGTAACATTCCAATTTGGCTTTATGGGTGGACAACCAGTCCATACCAATCAACAGATCATATGATCCCAGGGGTAATACGTTAAGGGTTGCTTGGGTGGGGAATCCACCCAACATTAACTGGCAGGCCGGTATGACCTCTACAACCTTTCTTTTGGTGCCAATGGATAACTGTACCAACCATGGCTTGGTTTGTTTTTGTGTTTGTAGCTTACACTTATCCACAGCTCTAGGGGATATATAACTCAAATTTGAACCAGGGTCAATCAAAACAGACACTAGATGGTTGATAATCATACCTCTTATTTCCACCACTGAAGCTTGGTGGTCAGCTTGGTTATTATCCAAGGTTGCATAAATATGTGAAACACTCCTTGCCACATCATTGAATGTGGTAGCTTCCTGAATGTTGTAAACTTTCGAACTGTTCTGTTGTTAGTGTGGATAGTCTCTCAGGAGATGCTCTTCTCCGCAACCCCAGCATTTCAGAGGTTCTCTCTTTGGGTTATTAGTCTTAACTGGTATAAGTCCAGAAGTTTTATTTCCATCTCACGATGAAAAGTTCTATTGGAGTACACTCCAGGCTGGATAGTTCATTCTGGGGTTCTTCGTGTAGTTTTTAAATCCTGAGGATTTGGTTCCCTTTTTCTGAAATCTTGAACCACTCTTCTATTTCTAGTCTCCACAAGACTCTGTTCGATGTCCATATTGTTCATGACAATATGTTTCCTTTCGAATAGTGTCTTCTAAGGTCTTTGGCTCATCGAATTCAATTCGGTTCCGGTATTCATTGGGTAGCCCACTGATGAAGCATTGTGCCTTCGCCTTCTCTACTTTGATGTAGGCTACATATCTCAATAAGTCGAGGAATTTGTTGACATATTCCTCTATAGTGAGTTGCCCCAGTTTGAGTTCATAAAACTCTTTAGCCTTCTCGTC
>JZKD02S1951801.1:19255-58153 GCA_000966675.3 Picea glauca
AATCTAACAAACATCATTTAACATACACATCTATCAAGTACATTTAACATTAAACAAATCTAACATGACCTAAAAATGTACACATCAACATCAAGTATATCATCATGATCAACACGAAAAATGCATGTCTAATGAACAATGTTATAACATTCACATATATCAAGAACACTTAACAAACATATCTAACATGACCTAACAATATGCACATCAGCATCAACATATAAATTAAGTACATCATCAACATGATCAATAGAAAAAAAAACACCATATATATATATATATATATATATATATATATATATATATATCATGGAAAAGTCAAATAATTGCTATAAGATATCTAGTCTAGCCAGTGGGAAAATCTGCATATCTACAACAATAGTGGAGGCTTGGTTTGTAGTGGAAGATGATGGATGATGAATAGGTCTTGCATGCTCATCTAGATGAGGTGAAAGAGGAGGATGACGAATAGGTTTGACATGCTCATCTAGGTGAGGTGAAGGAGGAGGAGGAGGAGGAATATGTGTTTCCTTCTCATGATCTGGGTGAGGTGAAGGAGGAGTATATGTTGAGAAGGATGATCACGACCACCCTCATGAATCGATGGGGTACTGGAAAAATGGGTCATAATGGAAGAAGAGTTGTGCCTATCATTGGGAGCCCTCCTCACTTCTAGTAGCCTAGCAGCTTTGACGATATGATGCATAAGATACATCATATCACATGGCATATCCCACCAAATCTCCAAGAGCGTAGGATATGCCCTGATGTCTTGAATCAGGGCAGGGTGGAATTCCACCTCAGTCAAAAGTGCAGAGAGTTAGTCACCCAAATCTAACATAAATCTAGTATCAGGGCTACGACGTATGCCACTAGGTATCTGCACCCAAGAACCCTGACCCGCTGCGGCCTCAAGCATCATCTCCTCATCATCCTCTGCCAGGGGAAGAGGCATGTACCCAATGAAAGTTCTAATATCTGAAAAATATATAGTACAAAACAATAATTACAGAGTTAATTCATTAAACAATTTAATAAAACAAGTTAAAGAATGTGTTAGAATTAATTTTTTTCTAATTAAGTCAGACAATAAAATGAAACTAGATTAATTTAAACAAAACAAAAATATTACCTATATCATCTAGTGGCTCATCTGTTGTGAAGAGGATGTTCGGACATCCTCTCCAATCCAAACCCTCTTAAGGACACGACACCATGACGACAGATCTCACTCGATAGTAACCCCAATGCATCTATGGAAATCCTAGCTGGAAAATCTAGCTGACCCCTCTTGGGAATCATCTCCCCCCACATGCGCATATGCACTTCAGTCCTTGGCCTAGCAGGATGACAGACAAAAGTAGTCCTCGTCTCCGGAAACCTCTCAAAAAATAAGAAAAACAACTCTGAGGCAAAAGGGAAGTTTAACCTCCAACGTATCATAGCACGACACTTGTCTAGCACTATACAAAACTTCCACAAAAAATGGCATACCATCTAATACACCGTGTCCTCTATACCAATGAATCAACATAATAAAAAAGAGGGAAACTAATGCGTTGTCCATCACTAGTAAAGTGTGCTATGGTCATCACTTATAGTGAGAGGAACATAACCTCCTCTGCACCATAAGAGTAAATCCACAGTTTTCCACCAGACACCTGAAAATAAGTCAAGGATAATACATTAACCCTAATATATCATTGAGAGTAAATGACCTGACTCTAAGCTTCCAAACCTACTGGGACATCTGGGAATTGGGGAAAAATCCTCCCCTCTCTTGGATGGCCTAATGATAAAGTAAATATCCTCCTTAGTGGGATGGTACCACCGATTTGGACCCACACGAAAAGATTGTCGATGGACATCCCATCGACGGATCAGATGCACTCACAACCCGGAGTGCCCCTTAATGGATGTAGCCTCCTCATAGTACTTAAGGAGGCCTACACTCCTCAAGAGAACATGAGTCGTTGCAGTAATAGGGTGAGGGTACAAATCCCTCTCCCTCTCCCTCACTTCCCATTTTCGTACAACATTGTACATGTCCACCCTATGCTCCTGCTGCTGCTTCTCTCTCTACTCATGTCTCTGCATGATTAAAATATGAAATACATCAGCCTCACTTATACATAACTTATACATAAAACATAAAAAAAATGTATTGAATGGTGAATTTATCTATAAATATGTAAAAATAACTTCCTTCAAAAAATAAGTTAATTGCATTACCAGTGCACCCAAAAAATAGTCACACACCGTAGGTGGTGCATATATATTGTGATCACCATCGAGGTGCATCTGTGTAAAGTAACGCACCGAAAAAAATATGTTCTACTATGTTATGTGGTGTGTTGCAAAATAGTACCACATCAGGGTGCTACACTACAACACATACACATCGGTGCGTTACCTTTATCCTATGAACCACTTAAACTAAAAAACAAATTAAAATCTTAACGCACGTAAACAATTTTTTAGAAATTAGCAAAAAAACGGCGTGTATACATTAGCCTACATGCACTGGTGCATGTAACGAACGTCGACGCATTGTCACATAAACCTTTCCAAATTTTCAAGTACAAAATTTTTTGTGGTGCATTCTAGTTGTTACTATTGCACTGCATACGGTGCCACCAAAACATTTGCAGGGTGCACCGCAACACAATGTTACATTTCTCAGCGGTGCCTTTGGTAAACATGAATGCCCCGGTGCACACATTTACCAATGCATTGTGTAAAAATATATCTGATAAGGGCGGTGCGCCATGTACATTAATGACCTAGTGCATTATATGTACTTTGACGCACCGCCCTACCAGTTATATATTTTTCTTCGGTGCTTCATTAAAATGACGTGTTGGTGCGTTTATGTTTACCAACACACCATCGAGAAAGGTAACAAGGTATGCAGTGCGCCCTATAAATTTACAGGTCGCACCGTAGACGGTGCGAGATGAGCACTTCGAACACACCATGTAGGTTTTTTTTTTTTTACACTTAAAATTTCACTCAATTTTAAATTTTAATCTAGTGAAAACTTAAGTTATGAAGAAACAAGGACATTACCTAGACATTTTTTTGTCGGGGAGGCATGGTTGCGACGTAGTAAAAAAAAAATTCCCACCGTTTGGCAAAATTCAAAATTCACGCACCTAGGAACAGATGAAAGGAATTCAAGCAAGGAAAGCATCGATGATAGGGCACTTCAGATAGGAAAAGGTTGCAATAGTGCTTTTGAGATCTACAACACTGAAAATGGTAAAATGATTTTTACCGTCATATTTTTTTTTATAAAAGCCTGTGTTTGTGTACCTGATGACCAACTGCACTGCAACGTACATGTTTACTGAGCACACCGGTTATATATATATATTTAAAATCCTTAGCATGGTGCATGTGTTTTTCGGCATGTGCACGCACTGATGCGTTTACTACTACATAGCGCATCGCTATATATTTTTTGAAAAACTACAATGGTGTAATTTTTTTTGTTTAAGCATGAGATGGTGCGGTATAATAATAGACGCCCTGGTGCGACTAGTTTTACATAGCACACCACATAAATTTGGAAATTAACCCTAACACGGTGCTCCATATTGGAGCATTGGTGTGCATGATACATTGGAGTGCACTAGAATATATGTTTTTACACTTGCATGAAAAGTAAGATGCGACTATTAGAAAAAATCCAATTTCAAATGATCATGCAAAATTTTCTTAAATAAAATTATATATTCCAAAAGTTCATTTGGATTTCCTACATTTCATATCTTTACACCATGCTTAAATTATTTGTAAAGTACCTCAAGCCATCCCTCCAAGTCAACATATTGTTATTTTTCCATATTTGCATTGTAACTAATGCTTCCTCCTTGAAGTGAGAGGTTCACATCTAGAGGGGGTAGGGTATGCACACCTTCGTAGAACTTATCAATAAAATAGTTGCATGGAGAGGGTACCTTGTCCCACAAACAAAGGGGTCTCATACACCAATTTTGTGTCTATCTTGATCGTGACCTTAAAATTAGATTATTCTTATTGTTATTAAGAAATCATCATTAATTTGCACTCACCCTTTTTTCTGTAAAAACCAATAGATAAAAGTTGTTAGGTTTTCATGCCATATTAATGTCATTAAAATGCTTAATATCCATTCTTTATCATCCCCACCCACCTCATCCTAATATTTTTCAATGTAACTATTTCCAAGAAGATGCCCTATTTTTTGAATTTGGGAAGTTTTATCCCTCTGATGGTGTGCAAGGATTTCTGCAATTTAGTGAATGATACAACTCACATTTAAATTATTGATTAGAAAAATTGTAATACTCATTCGCTTAGAGCTATATTTCAATCCTTATATTTAAACTCAATAGGTATGGTTATCAATTTATTATAATTATAAATTATGTACTTATTTTAATAAAAAACATTTTTTATTTTGTTTTTGATGAATACTTTTTACTATAAAATGATTATACCATAATAATGGAGGGAGCAACTTAAACAACAAGGATAAACCTCATTCATACCCTACCCCTTAGGATTTCAACTTCTGACATTTTAGGAGGAAACACATGTTCTTAAACCAATTGAGCTAAAGGTTACACATTAATGATGTTTAAACAAAACTAATTATGTTAAAAAAAATTTAATAATGTTTTAAAAAGCAATTTAATAATGTTAAAAAAAACAATTTGATTTTAATATAATAATAATAATAATAATAAATCATTATTGAAATGTAGTTTCCATTTTGATTTTAAAAGGGTTAGTACACATTGAGGTATCTTTTGTTGAGATTTAATTAAAAATATTGCTGAGTAATGACATCTTTTGGCATCGTTTTCCCATATTTCCAAAACAGTTTTCCTTTATTTTAAATCCTTTTCGTTTTTCTATAATCCTATTTTATTCCATTTTAATGATTATATGTGGAATTAGGCGCAAGGTTTTCTAATGCATTTTTCTAGTATTTTATATGAATTTATGATTAAATATTAGAAAAATAACATGTTTTCACTATCTTTCAAATTTGGTTGTTGTTCACGGAATTACAAATAGGGGGATCATATATTAATGAAAATTTTACCATTTTCCCCAAATCCACACAAACAAATTCAAATTTCCTCTTCAGCCATTGAAGATTTTATATGGAATTGGGATTACCATTCATAATATCTTAGAGATGGAAAGATTCTTGGAGCTTTTAATGAGACTAGTTGTGAAGATATTAGAGATATTATGAGATAATTTTTAGTTGTTGATTTTTAGCAAATGGTTGTAACCACATGAGAAACTTGTGGATCTGAGAGAAACTAATGGATATGAATTTATTATTTGTTGACAATTGTCTGTTACAAGATACCCATATCATGTAATCCATCGTTGGTTTGTATAAAAGGGCTCTTCCAAATTAAAATATGCCACTTGGAGGATGGCCACAAGCGTTGGGACATGTTTTGGCTCCTATTCCATATCCATAAAACTCAAATAGGGTGTTCGAAGGATCATGGTCAAAAAATTAGTCAATGCAATCATAACAATGCACATTTGTTGCACAATGATAAAAAAATAGACATAGATCTTGAGTTTAAGTCATTATCTCTTGCATGGAATTGTTGAAGCAAATATGAAAGATGAGAGTAACATCTAACCTCAATAATATCAAAAGTCATGTTTAATCATTAATACTTGCATGCTATGAGAAAGTTAGGATTTTTTACAATTGATTATGAAACTTGTGGTAGAAAAATATATGGGTGTAATCGACCACTTGAAAGATATTATATACATCCTACGAATGCTCAAGAAACTTCCAAATGTCAAAGAATCCCATTTGAGGCTTCATAAGAGAACAATCAAACCACGGGTAAACTTAGGAAAAGAAACGAGTTCCATCGGAGAATAAACAAGATTGAATGAGTTATTTCATGCATGATATGTCATGAAATTGATAATGCAATTCTAAATAAAGGAGATTTTGTAACATTCCACTCTTGCACGCACCTTATGTGACTTATTCTTTGAGGACACTTGCGTGCAAGTGATCCAGTTCATTATATGATTGACTTCTTTGCTCATGTATTCTGATGATGAGACTGTGGATTATGATGTTATGTTATGTTATTATGTATAGACATGTGTTATTGACTGGTTTCTCCTGAGTGTGCATGACTCTTTATAGATTGAGGATGTCAATGGCATCGATGGACCTCTTTGGACTCCAGATCGAGTCAGGGAGTGGACTGTATATGGTTTGAGTATTTATGTTATTGCATATGTGACATATGACTGGGTATATTATGATGTTGTTTATGGATCACTAACATGTTTTTGTTGATGGATGTAGGCTGACGATTGCTTTCTAATAAGACTCACATTAGGAGTAAAGGGACCATGCACAAAAACCAAATATATTGAGAGAGAGGTGTGGAAGCAGACCTGCCACAACCTACTAGCACTCCCACCGTGGCTCTAACTGTAGGTTAACAATTACCTAGTTTGAGAGATCCACGATGCAGTGAGGGCAGACTGAGACAATCTCTCACAAAGATTCTAAGGGGAACACAATAAGGAAGGGTCCTTATTCCTTAGAGGCCCTTAGTCTCCCACAAGGTCTCTTGACGGAGTTTTGACTCCAAGGGTTGGACATCTACCAAAATCAGTCAAAAGGCGAGTGGCACCCATGGAGCACGTAGTGCGTCTTGAAGGGAACATCGTGATGTTTTCTAAAAAACACAGGTGAGTCAATGAACCTAGGTGCCTAGAAAACACTATCTTATTTTGAATTGGTCAACCTTAAAATAAATGTTGTATGAGTAAAGTTTAATAATTATAAATTTTCCCTTAAAAACAATTTTGCTAAGACTAGTTGAAATTAGATCATAGGTCTAATTGGGGTATAAGGACTAAAACTAATTAATCAATTAATAAAGGGGGGGTGAAGAAAAATCAATTCAAAATTTAAAGGAGAAAGAATTTATCACAAATTTGATTGTTGGTTATGTGAAAGACTTGCTAATTTAGAACTTAGACAAAAAGGGAAAATTTAAATGCAAAAGGAATGTGGAACATAGAAGGGAATCTAGTCTAGAGAACTTTCCAAACTAGAACTCAACTAAGCTTTAAGAAAGGTGCCAATCATTAAGGGAATGTGAGGGAATAAAGGGACACCAAGGAGTGTTTTTAGGAATTCTTTTAGGTGGGTGAGGGAAATTGGAAAATTAATTAAATTAATTAAATGAAATTCTGGTGCAACTAAGGGATCATGTGACAAGTGTACGGGGGGGAATTTTTCCTAATTAATTTTTAATAAAACGAATTTAATGTGCAAATTGAGGTGTCACTAAGAAGAACTCTATAAAATAAATGGCAGAGAAGGGGAATGGATCATGATTGGTATGAAAAAGGTTATGCTGCCGGATTTTTCTTGTGTGAGTTGGGATACCCAACTCGGATAGAGAGTGGTATCTAGACCTTGTGAGGCAAGATAAGAGCTAGATTTCTCTAGTTTGTGTGCGTGGCCCCTTTGTGGCTCAGGGGGCTCAAGGGGAAGAAGATTAACCCTAGCATTGGTTTGGAGGTACCGACGAGGTCTCAACGATTAACAAGCGGGAGCGAGGAGGATTGCCAATATCCAAAGAACATCAACAAGCTGTCCGTCGGATTATGGTACACATTTTTTAAGTTGTAGTTGTAAATTAGTTAGAAGTGTACATAGATTTATTGTTGATGGATTTGTAATGGTTGTCTGATATGATTGGGCATACTCCATCTCTTAGTTTTTGTTGTGTCTTTACTTTTTCTATTAATGTGAATAAACTCTGCATGTGAGCAAGAAAAATGCCTAGCATAGGGGCATGTCTACTCTGCGGCTTTGTTGTGTCTTCCTTGTTTATTTTGATGTGATTAAACTCTACGTGTGAGCAATAAAAACTTGCAGCATAGGGGCATGTATTCTCTGTGTTTTTTCTTTTTCTTCCTTGTTTATTTTGATGTGATTAAACTCTGCATGTGAGCAAGAAAAACGCCCAACATATGGGCATGTATCCTTTGCATTTTTTCTGTGTCTTCCTTGTTTATTTCGATGTGATTAAACTCTGTGTGTGAGAAAGAAAAACACCCAGCATAGGGGCATGTCTCCTCTACGTTTTTTCTATGTATTCATTATTTATTTTGATGTGATTAAACTTTGCGCGTGAGAAAGAAAAATGGCTAGCATAGAGGCATGTCTCCTCTACATTTTTGTTGTGTCTTCCTTGTTTATTTTGATGTGATTAAACTCTACATGTGAGCAAGGAAAAACGCGCAGCATAGGGGCATGCCTCCTCTGTGTTTTTGTTGTGTATTCCTTGTTTATTTTGATGTGATTAAACTCTACATGTGAGAAAGGAAAAATGCCCAGCATAGGGACATGTCTCCTCTACGTTTTTGTTGTGTCTTCCTTGTTTATTTTGATGGGATTAAACTATGTGTGTGAGAAAGAAAAATGACCATCACAAAGACATGTCTCCTCTGCATTTTTGTTTTGTCTTCCTTGTTTATGTTGATGTGATTAAACTATGCATGTGAGAAAGGAAAATGCCCAGCATAGGGGCATGTTGCCTCTACGTTTTTGTTGTGTATTTCCTTGTTTATTTTGATGTGAAAAAACTCTGCATGTGAGAAAAACAAGCCCAACATAGGGGCATGTTGCCTCTGCATTTTTGTTGTTCCTTTCCTTGTTTATTTTGATGTGATTAAACTCTGCCTGTGAGCAAGAAAGATTCCCAACATAGGGGCATGTTGCCTCTGTGTTTTTTTTGTGTCTTTCCTTGTTTATTTTTGATGTGAAAAGACTCTGCGTGTGAGAAAAAAATGCCCAACATAAGGGCATATTGCCTCAATTTTTTTGTTGTGTCTTTCCTAGTTTTATTAATGTGAATAAACTGTGCGTGTGAGCAAGAAAAATGCCCAGCATAGGGGAATGTTGCCTCTACGTTTTTGTTGTTTCTATCCTTGTTTATTTGATGTGATTAAACTTTGAGCGAGCAAGAAAAAACACCCAGCATAGGGGCATGTTGACTATGCGTTTTTGCTATGTATTTCCTTGCTTTATTAATGTTATTAGGAAAGCTTATAATAATGTTCATCATTAATGTAAGCTTGTAATAAATTCTCAACCTTAAATGTTTCCTTTTATTAAATGTTTAAATGAATGGTTATTTTAATGGTTGCATAAGCATTTATTAATGTTATTATTAATGCTAATAATAATGTTCATCATTAATGTCTATTTAATTAGCTATTATGGTGAACGATTATTATTAATGTTTTATAAGCATTATTAATGTTCGGTTATTATAAAATGTTTATAATAATGTCCATTATTAAATGTCCATTTTATTAACTGTTTATGATGAAGGGTCTTTATTAATGTTGTTTTAGAAAATGTTTATAGAGGAGTGGTTAACCAAAGCACTTCAATCTCTTGCACAAATCGATTGTATGTCATAATGATAGTCAAAGATTTTTAGATTTCCTTAGCACCTTGTAATCATTGAAAAGTAAGATCAATTATGAGTTTAGATTTCTTTTGCACCTTGGAATAAAAAGGCTTGGGTACTCTTGCGCAATAGATGACGTGGGTGCATGTTCACTTAGATTTAGTTATTTCTTGTGCGCATGAATTTAATGTATTGAATGATGGTTTTAGACGTTTAGTTATTTAGTTTATTTAGTTTGTTCTTGAATGGTGGTTTTAACATAGTTTATTTCTTGCGCGTATGAAAATCTAAGGTATTGAAGGAGGTAGTGTATAATGTTTAGATTTTTCTTCTTGCGTGCAATGAATAGTCAATGCAATGAATGATTGTTGGTTATTTACTTCTTGCGCTCATGGATTTTTAGGATCATTAGATGTTAGACCCTTGCGCTATAAATTGTAATGAATGTATTTACATTGCATCTTTGAAATAGCTTGATTGTTATTAGATTTCTTTCATTTATGGACTCCATACAATGTATGATGGTAAAAGATTTTTGAACTTCTTGCGCAATGGATTTTATGTCATGTATGATGGTGTGGAATTTGTTTATCTTGTGCCTTGGATGATGTTGATGAATAGGTGTTAGGTTGCTTGCGCTATGATCTAAGTTGACACATAAATATTTATGACTTAGTTTACTAATGCGCTTGTCACCATGTTGCGATATGATTTACTTATGATTGGATTATTTGCACGCAATGATCAATACGTAAATACGTTAATATGGCATATGGATCATGTCCTTACCTTGATAACGATGTTTATTATTGTAATTTGACGAATGATTTAATCGCACCCCTGGAAGTTAAGGAGATGTTTGTTTGAGCCTAAAAATTTAAATAAGTAGATTATTGCACTTCGACTTATGTCTTTGCTAGATGGATTTAGTATTTTAGTTCCTTTACGCCATGGAATTTTATGTTACATGTGTTGGTTTATTAGAATTCCTTTGTGCCGGGATGATCATTGATGATGTTATTTAGCTTAGTCGGCTTGGACTTTATTGTGGATGGTGGGATGTAGACACTTCCTTGTTCCTCAGAACAGTCACCAACCCTAAGACCTTAAATGATCAAAATCGATGGGAACTTGGGCTTGAGCGTTTCTTATGTGTCCTAGAGGTCCTAGCCTTGCAGGGTAGGATGGGCAGGTAGTCATTTTATAATATTTATCAGATGAGTGTTGTCTTAAATTGCTCCAAGCTTGATGTGATAATCTGCTATTCATTTTATGTTTATGCATTGCTATCCTTCGTTGGCGCATTGATTGTATAGTTATTTATATCAGTGATGAGCAGCGGATGATGTTCTTATTTTGTGTCGTCGTTCATTTATGATGATGGTTGATTATATGTTGTTACTAAATTATGGATGTGTCGGTTGTGATCTGATTTGATTACAACGATGTGTTGAGTGTAATTCATTCATTATGATGTCATCGAGTTGTGTTGCTATGATTTTATTGTTGACACTATTTTCCTAATGATTTTAAAAAATAAAAGTAAAAATTACCTGTTGTGCGTCGTTTTTGTGTCGTAACGGTCAGGGTCGTTACATATGGTATCAGAGCAGGGTTGACCCTTGACTTAGGATCATTACGTCTTCCACTGAATATACACTTCATTATAAATTATTACTAATTAAATTGATTTGTATTCGTGCAGGTAATCATGGTTAGAGGACACTGCGGAGGTAGGCGATGTGGTGGTAGGGGGAGAAGGTGCGACACCTCTAGTAGCATCCATGCCAGATGGGTCTAACCCCCAAGGAGAAGAACAAGTCATCAAACATGAACAAATTGTTGTGGGGGATGTGGTTGTGTTGATGAGGTCCTTCTAGAGGATGTCAGAGGCCCTGATTAGATGTTTGGATAGAGATGAGGCCAGGGTGCCGGTACCCCCTGATGGTCCACCGCCTGGCCCAACTGGTATTGGTAGCATTCATCGAGAACTTGAGAAGGTCAATTTTCCTGAGTTCTTTGGTGGCACAGACAACACAACCATCGAGGCTCGGTTGGAGAATATGGCGATGTGCTTTTCACTTCATAACTATACCTCCAGCATGAAAGTATACATGGCGGTCTTTCAGCTAAAGGGGAGCACTCTGTTATGTTGGAAGATGCTCCTACCACAACTGAACATGGTTGTCGAAGACATGTCATGGGAACTGTTCGAGGATCGATTCCAGGATAGGTATATGTCAGAGGAATTCATTGAGGATTAGCTCAATGAGTTCAATGCCTTGCGATAAGGCAGTCATACGGTGCCTGAGTACGAGGCTCATTTCATGGAGCTTCTTTGGTATGCTCTGCATCTGAACACCGAGAAGATTAAGGTTAAAAAGTTCATATTCGGCCTTAATGTCAACATCCGTGCAAAAGTGAGGATTTTAATACCTTAGATGTTGCAGGATGTTGTCCAAATGTCCCTCATAGCTGAGGAGGAGCTCATCAAAAGGGGTCAGAGAAGGACTCAGGTGATATCGACAGGACAGGTGACATATGGTGTGTAGTAGAATCAAACACCAGGTAGACATCCACCAAGGTATCAAGGCACTCTGAGAGGATCCACATTCACTAAACCACAATGACCGATGTCTCAACAATGAACTCCCTATAGAGGACCTCAACACCAACAACAACGATGTCTGCAACAACAACATTTCAGGCTTGTTCAACATAATAGACCAGGGTTTCAAGCTAGTGGGTCGTCATCTTCTACTTCGGGGACCAGGAGTACTAGGCTAAAGATCGGATGTTGGACATGGGGAGAGCCAAATTACTAGCGTGACTTTTTGTTTGAGAGGGCCAAAGTAGTCGGGTCACCCGGACACACTACCGTAGGAGATTTGGGCAAGGCCCATCGGATTCATGCAGTGGTGAATAACTGCCAGGCCGAGCACCAGTCTACTGTGCTCAAGACATCATGTACAATCACTGACTAGACCTTTATTATTTGATAGATCCAAATGCTACAAAGAGCTTTATTTGTGGTGTAACACTAAAATAATTAAGGTAAAGGCAATCAAGAAAGACAAGTTTAGCTATGTGGAAATGGATTCGGGAGCCAAGCAGAAGGTTGGAGGAAAGGTTATGGGTTGTAGCCTTAACCTGGGAGATTTTTTCACAAAGGACAACATGTACATCATGATCTTAGGATCTTATGACATCGTGATCAGTATGGACTGGTTGGAATCACATGAGGCAATACTCAACTGTAAAATGAAACAGATGATTTTGGTCGATGATGAGGGACATAGACGTGTGATTATAGGAAGAAAATAGGGGGGTTTCCCTAAGTTTAATATCTTCCCTATAGCTATGAAAGAGAATGCGTAAGGGATGCAAGATATACATGATCCTTTTGTTGAACAAAAAGGGTGTGGCAGAAGGAATAGAAAACCTTCCGGTAGTATGAGAATTTGCGGACGTCTTCCCAGAGGAGTTACTAGGGTTGTCTCTAGAGAGGGAATTGGAATTTACCATCGACCTAAAACATGGGACTGAACCAATAACAAGAATGAGTTATCGAATGTCGACCTATGATTTACAGGAGTTGAAAATGCAATTGAAAGAGTTGCTGGATCTAGGACTTATATGTCCAAGTGTGTCACTATGGGGTGTGCCTGTTATTTTCATATGGAAGAAGGATGGGTCGTGGAGACTCTGCATTCACTACCTTCAATTGAACAAGGAAACAATCAAGAACCAATATCTTTTTCCAAGAATAGATGATTTATTTGATCAAATGAAGGACGTGACAGTGTTTTTGAAGAATGACTTGAGATCAAGGTATCACCAGTTATGGATCAAGGAGGAATAAATTCCTAATACCGCTTTCAAGATGAGGTTTGGACATTGCTAGTTTACAGTTTTACCTTTTGGACTTACAAATTCCCTAGGGGTATTCATGAGCTTGATGAATGGGGTGTTTCGCGAATACTTGGACAAGTTTCTTCAAGTATTCATTGACGATATTTTGATATATTCTCAGATGATGGAAGAACATGACGAACATTTGTGCTTGGTACTACAGTGCCTATGAGAGAAAAAATTGTTTGGGAAACTATTGAAATGCTCATTTTATCAATCGAAGATTCATTATTTAAGGCATGTCATCTCCAATGAAGCTATCATTGTGGATTTAGAGAAGGTAGAGGATATTATAGAATGGCGTGCACCGATGAATTTCCCAGAAGTGCATAGCTTCATGGGTTTAGCACGATATTATAGATGGTTCGTCGAGGGATTTTCGAAGATAGCAAATCCAATTACGGAATTGCAGAAGAAAAAAAAGAAGTTTGTATGGACCAAGAAATGCATGGAATCATTTCGAAGGATTAAGGAGTTGTTGAAAATAGCGTCGATACTAAAAGTCCCTGAAATGGATGAGGACTTCTTGGTATGCACAAATGCATCCAAGGAAGGCTTAAGCAAAGTATTGATGCAAGACGATTGAGTGATCACTTACATCTCGAGAAAGTTAAGAAAGCATGGGGAGAAATATGCAACACACTATTTGGATTTTTTATCCATTGTGTATGCCTTGAGAGTTTGGAGACACTACTTGATTGGATAAAAATTCAAATTAAAAATGAACCAATGTGGATTGCAACACATTTTTACGCAAAACGACTTGAATGCGTGATAAAGGCATTTGTTGGAACTGCCTAGCGAGTACGATTTCTAGATTACCTACATCAAAGGAACAATGAACATAGTGGCTGATGCGTTGAGTTGGAGACCATGCATATTTTTGGTGATGCCTCTTCAGATGAATCTACGTGAAATGTTTATAACTGTACAATGCGATGATGACTGGTATCAAGAGGTTAAAGAATTTATCAGACAAAACACCATGTTGGTACCAAAATTTGAGGGTTTACTCTGGACAATGATAAAATAATGATATATAATAAAAAAATTTACGTACTGCCCAACGACGAATTGAAAAGCTTGATCTTAAATGAAGCTCATAGAGCAGTGTACATGGCTCGTCCTGTACTCATGAAGATGAGGGCAGAACTTAAACCCTTATTCTTTTGGAAAGGAACGAACGCAGACATAGTCAACTACGTGGCAAGATGTATAAAATGTCAGCAAGTGGAGGATGAACATAGACATCCGGCATGATTACTATAGCCACACGCTATACCAAAATCGAAATGGGAGGTCATTTCAATGGACTTCATCGTTGGATTTCCGCTAACAACAAGGAGGCATGACTCGATTTTCATGGTAGTTGACACTCTGACGAAGAGTGCACAGTTTATCCCTATGGGTATGACATATCAAACACATGACATAGCTAGATTTTTCATCAGTAAGATTGTGAGGTTGCATGGTGTGCCTAAGAGGATCATATATGATCGAGGATCGATGTTTACAGAATGATTTTGGACTAGTTTCCAAGAGGCTTTGGGAACCCAACTTAACTTTAGTATCGCATATCACCTGGAGACAGACAGGAAGACATAAAGAACAAACCAAATCTTGGAAGATATGTTGCGTATGTACGTGATGGACCAACAAAAGCGTTGGGAAGAGTTCTTTCCAATGGTAGAATTTGCATACAACAACAATTATCAAAGAACCATTAAGATGGCGTCATTCGAGTTGTTTACGGGCGACCATGTCAGACGCCTTTGAGTTGGGATCGGCTTGAGGATAGGGTCTTGGTAGGACTAGAAGTGATCCAATAAATGGAAGATCAAATGAAAACCATAAGACCAAAGATCAAGGAAGCGCAAGATCGATATAAGAGTTATGCCGATGTGAATCGCACCGACAATAGTTATGAAGTTTGTGATCGAGTCTTCTTGCGGGTGAAACTGCACAAGAGTTCGATTAAGTTTGGAAAGGGGGATAAACTCTCTCCTAGGTTTGTGGGACCTTTTGAGGTTGTGGAAAGGAAGGGGCTCATGGCCTATCGAATAGCCTTTCCTGATTCTTTGAGGTGTATGCATGATGTTTTTCACGTATATGTTTTGATACATTATGTTAGTGATCCTACACATGTGATTGACATGAGTTCCTTGTAGTTAACAAATGAGGGTGTGCTCATGGTAGATCCAATATCATTTTGTACCATTTCATTCGACAACTATGGCGTCGAACAATCAATCAGATCAAGGTCCAATGGGAGAATTATATTCCGCACTTGGCTACCTGGTAGGACGCATATGATATGCGTTAGTAGTTTCCATTTTTGTTTGATAGCTAGACATTTAGATATTGTTAGATACTTTATTTATGCACTTGTACTATATTGTGAAACTTCTAGACAAAATTTAAAACAAGAGGGGGTGTATGTAACATCCCACTCTTGCACGCACTTGATGTGACTTATTCTTTGAGGACACTTGTGTGCAATTGATCTGGTTCATTATATGATTGACTACTTCGCTTATGGATTCTGATGATGAGATTGTGGATTATGATGTTATGTTATGTTATTATGTATAGACAAGTGCTATTGACTGGTTTCTCCTGAGTGTGTAGTACTCTTGACATATTGAGGATGTCGATGGAATCGATGGACCTCCTTGGACTCTGGATCGAGTTAGGGAGTGAACAGTATATGGTTTGAGTATTTATGTTATTGCGTATGTGACATATGACTGGGTATATTATGATGTTGTTTATGGATTGCTGGCATGTTTTCGTTGATGGATGCAGATTGACGATTTCTTTCTAATCAGACTCACATTAGGAGTAAATGGGCCATTCATGAAAACCAAAGATATTGAAGGAGATGTGTGGCAACATCCCTGCCACAACCTACTAGCACTCTCGTTGTGGCTTGAAATGTAGGTTAACGATTACCTAGTTCGAGAGATCCACGATGCCGTGAGGGCAGATTGAGACAGTTGCTCACAAATATTCTAAGGGGCATGCAATAAGGCAGGGTCCTTATTTCTTAGAGGCCCTTAGTCTCCCACAAGGTCGCCTAATGGAGTTTTGACTCCAAGGGTTGGACGTTTACCAAAATAAGTCAAAAGACGAGTGGCACCCTTGGAGCACGTAGTGCATCTTGAAGGGCATGTCACATAAATGAAACACAAATAAAGACATGTGGCACCCTTGGATCACATAGTGCATCTTGAAGGGCACGTCACGATTTAAGAAAAAAACACACGTGAGTCAATGAACCTAGGTGCCTAGAAAATGATATCTTATTTTGACTTGGTCAGCCTTAAAATAATTGTTGTATGAGTAAAGTTTAATAATTATAAAATTTCCCTTTAAAACAATTTTGCTAAGCCTAGTTGAAATTAGAGCATAGGTCTAATTGGTGGATATGGACTAAAACTAATTAATCAATTAATAAAGGGGGGATGAAGAAAAATCAATTTAAAATTTAAAGGAGAAAGAATTTATCACAAATTTAATTGTTGGTTATGTGCAAAACTTGCTAATTTAGAACTTAGACAAAAAGGGGAAATTTAAATGCAAAAGGAATGTGGAACATAGAAGGGAATATAGTCTAGAGAAATTTCCAAATTAGAACTCATCTAAGTTTTAAGAAAGGCGCCACTGATTAAGGGAATGTGAGGGAATAAATGGACATCAAGGAGCATTTTAAGGAACGCTTTCAGGTGGGTGAGGGCAATTGGTAAATTAATTTAATTAATTAAATGAAATTCTGGTGCAACTAAGGGATCGGGTGACAAGTGTACGAGGGAGAATTTTTCCTAATTAATTTTTAATAAAACAAATTTAATGTGAAAATGGAAATGTCACTAAGAAGAACTCTATAAAAGAAATGGTAGAGAAGGGAAATGGATCGTGACTGGTATGCGTAAGGTTATGCTGGCAGATTTTTCTCTCGACTAATTTTTCTTGTGGGAGTTGGGATACCTAGCTCGGATAGAGAGTGGTAGCTCGACCTTGTGAGGCGATTTGGGGGCTATATTTCTCTGGTTTGTGTGCATGGCCCCTTTGCAGCTTGGGGGGCTTAGGGGGAAGAAGAGTACCCATAGCATTGGCCAGGAGGTACTGGTGAGGTCTTAGTGATTAGCAAGCGAGAGTGAGGAGGACCACTAGCAGTTGAAGAACATTAGCAAGTCGTAAGTCGGATTACAGTACACATTTTTTTAAGTTGCAGTTGTAAATTAGTTATAAGTGTACATAGATTTATTGTTGATAGATTTGTAATGGTTTTCTGATATGGTTGGGCATAGTCCCTCTTTTATTTTTTGTTGTCTCTTTACTTGTTTTATTAATGTGAATAAAATCTGTGTGAGAGAAAGAAAAATACCCAACATAGGGCATGTCTCCTCTGCATTTTTTTTGTGTCTTCCTTGTTTATTTTGATGTGATTAAACTCTGCGTGTGAGAAAAAAAAACACCCAGCATAGGGGAATGTCTCCTCTGTGTTTTTGTCGTGTCTTCCTTCTTTATTTTGATGTGATTAAACTGTGTGTGTGAGAAAGAAAAATGGCCATTATAGGGGCATGTCTCCTCTGCGTTTTTGTTTTGTCTTCCTTGTTTATTTTGATGTGATTAAACTCTACGTGTGAGCAAGAAGAACACCCATCATAGGGGCATGTCTCCTATGCGTTTTTGTTGTGTCTTCCTTGTTTATTTTGATGTGATTAAACTCTGCGTGTGAGCAAGGAAAAATGCCTAGCATAGGGGCATGTCTCCTATGCGTTTTTGTTGTGTCTTCCTTGTTCATCTTGATGTGATTAAACTCTGCGTGTGAGCAAGGAAAAACTCCCATCCTAGGGGCATGTATCCTCTACGTTTTTGTTGTGTCTTCCTTGTTCATTTTGATGGGATTAAACTCTTTGTGTGAGCAAGAAAAATTCCTAGCATAGGGGCATGTATCCTCTGCATTTTTGTTGTGTCTTCCTTGTTCATTTTGATGTGATTAAACTCTGCGTGTGAGCAAGGAAAACGGCCAACATAGGGGCATGTTGCCTCTATGTTTTTGTTGTATCTTTCCTTGTTTATTTTGATGTGAAAAAACTTTGCATGTGAGCAAACAACGCCCATCATAGGGGCATGTTGTCTCTGCATTTTTGTTGTTCCTTTCCTTGTTTATTTTGATGTGATTAAACTCTGCGTATGAGCAAGAAAAACAACCAGCATAGGGGCATGTTTCCTCTGCATTTTTTCTGTGTCTTTCCTTGTTTATTTTTGATGTGAAAAGACTATACGTGTGAGCAGAAAACGCCAAGCATAGGGGCATGTTGCCTCAACATTTTTTCTATATCATTCCTAGTTTTATTAATGTGAATAAACTCTGTGAGTGAGAAATAAAAACGCCCAACATAGGGGCATGTTGCCTCTACGTTTTTTGTGTTTCTATCCTTGTTTATTTGATGTGATTAAACTCTACGTGTGAGAAAGAAAAACACCCAGCATAGGGGCATGCTGCCTCTGCGTTTTTGTTGTGTATTTCCTTGCTTTATTAATGTTATTATGAAAGCTTATAATAATGTTCATCATTAATGTAAGCTTGTAATAAATGCTCGGATTTAAATGTTGTCTTTCATTAAATGTTTAAGTGAATGGTTATTTTAATGGTTAAACGTTTATTAATGTTATTATTAATGCTAATAATAATGTTCATCATCAATGTCTATTTAATTAACTGTTATGATGAACGGTTATTATTAATGTTGTATAAGCATTATTAATGTTCGGTTATTATAAAATGTTTATAATAATGTCCATTATTAAATGTCGATTTTTATTAACTGTTTATGATGAAGGGTCTTTATTAATGCTGTTTTAGTAAATGTCTATAGAGGAGTGGTTAAGAAAAGCACTTGAGTCTCTTGCACAAATGGATTGTATGTCATAATGATAGTTAAAGATTTTTAGATTTCCTTAGCACCTTGTAATCATTGAAAAGTAAGATCAATTATGAGTTTATATTTCTTTTGTGCCTTGGAATAAAAAGGCTTGGGTACTCTTGCGCAATAGATGACGTGGATGCATGTTCACTTAGATTTAGTTATTTCTTGCACACATGAATTTAATGTATTGAATGATCGTTTTAGTTGTTTAGTTATTTAGTTTGTTCTTGAATGATGGTTTTAACATAGTTTATTTCTTGCACATATGAAAATCTAAGGTATTGAAGGAAGTATTGTATAATGTTTAGATTTTTCTTTCTGCGCGCAATGAATAGTCAATGCAATGAATGGTTGTTGGTTATTTGGTTCTTGCGCTCATGGATTTTTATGATGGTTAGATCTTATACCCTTGCATGATAAATTGTAATGAATGTATTTACCTTGCTTCATTGAAATATCTTGATTGTTATTATATTGCTTTCGTTTATGGATTCCATACAATGTATGATGGTCAAAGATTTTTGGAATTCTTGCGCAATGTATTTTATGTCATGTATGATGGTGTGGAGTTTGTTTATCTTGTGCCTTGGATGATGCTGATGAATAGATGTTAGGTTTCTTGCACTATTATCTAAGTTGACGTATAAATGTTTATGACTTAGTTTACTAATGCGCTTGTCACCACATTGTGGTATGATTTCCTTATGATTGGATTATTTGCGTGCAATGATCAATAAGTGAATATGTTAATATGGCATACAGATCATGTGCTTACCTTGATAATGATGTTGATTATTGTAATTTGATGAATGATTTAATTGTGCACCTGGAAGTTAAGGAGATGTTTGTTTGTGCCTAAAAAATTAAATAAGTAGACTATTGTGCCTTGGCTTATGTCATTGCTAGATGGATTTAGTATTTTAGTTCTCTTACACCATGGAGTTTTATGTTACATGTGTTGGTTTATTAGAATGCCTTTGTGCCTGGATGATCGTTGATGATGTTATTTAGCTTAGTCGGCTTGGATTTGATTGTGGAGGGTGGGATGTAGACACCTCCTTGTTCCTCAGAACAGTCGCCATCCCTGAGACCTTAAATGGTCAAAATTGATGGGAACCTAGGCTTGAGCATTTCTTATGTGTCCTGGAGGTCTTAACCTTGCAGGGTAGGATGGGCAGGTAGTCATTTTATAATCTTTATCTAATGAGTGTTGTATGAAATTGCTCCAATCTTGATGTGCTAATATGCTATGCCTTTTATGTTTATGCGTCGTTATCCTTTGTTGGCGCATTGATTGTGTTGTTATTTATATCACTGATGAGCAACAGGTGATGATGTTACTTTGTGTTGCTGTTCATTTATGATGATGTTTGAGTATATGTAACTACTAAATTATGAATGTGTCGATTGCGATGATGTGTCAAATGTAATTCATTCATTATGATGTCGTCGAGTTGTGTTGCTATGATTTTATTGTTGACATTATTTCCCTAATGCTTAAAAAAAAATTACCTGTTGTACGTCATTTTTGTGTCATAACGGTCGGGGTTGTTACAGATTTGATCCCTGTCAACCAAGTTCAAGACAAGAATAACACATATGTTTGAATATCACGGTGAAAATCCTCCATTGAGCCATACCTGAGTCACATATACCCAATAGTCTAAGATAACAGATGATGGATTTCCAAATATGAGGATTGGTATTCAGAAGACATCCCAAGCATTGATGAGGTATTTAGAACCAACAATAAAAGGAATTCTTGTAGTAGTGAATATGGTAGGTTATAAATGTGAAAGAACTGACAATTCCCCTTTGACATAGTTTTATAGTTGATGGTATGTTATGAATTGTTGAACCAATAGACTGAGAACAAATGTATGCATTTGTTGGTGTATGAATAAGCCTGCAACTTGGAGTCTTGCTTTGTACATTGTGCTATGTTTAGCAACCATTTCTTATAATAGTTTATGTTGCGTTTGCAATAATGTCTTTAAAATTCCAAAACCATGGATCCAAATCATTGTTGGGTTGGTATTGTATCCTTGATTTATGAAATTTTATAAGAGTTCAATGGGCGCTCAGAATTTTTTTTCAACTAAGTCCTAAAGTTTGTTTTTGTCATTTCACAGTGTTTACCCATTCATGTTTTTTTTTTTTCTAAAAGTATGGAAAATGAATTGAGCATATCTTGCAAACCGGGAACCGAGTATCTCTAAAATTTGGAGAGAATCACTACAGTAAGATGAGCAAATCCATAAAATTTCTCACAAATCCAATTCATAATTTTTGATAAATTGAGCATCGTCTCCTACAACACTTTTACTTATATCTCGATATCTATTGATCATATGGTTGTGATTTTTTGTGAGGGGAATAAATACATTGATCTAGGTATGTCTACCAAATTTCATGAAAACCAATTCTATCATTTGAGAAAATTCTATCAAAAAAGTTATTATGCTAACAAGGATTACATTCTCCATGAGGACATGCATTGTATTTAGTTTGGGAGGTTTGAGGTAATTTATGGAATATATAAGGAAACAATATTCAAAGATTCAAACATAGATAGAAACAAGAAGTCCTAAAACACTTTGGGATGCCATTTGATGACATAAATAAAGACATATTTCAGACCATGAGAGGATAGCCCATGGAAGAATACAATCCAATGTTTGGTGAGATAGAAGAACCATATGCTAAGACACCTGTAAACACCAAAAAACTATCAACATTCAAATACATACATGACTCTATATCATAATAGTAGAAAAAGACATTCTCTACCTTAAGCATTTATAGTAGCACAGTGACATAAGAGGTAAGGCACAAAGTAGGAATTGAAATGTTCTTGTAAATGATCTTAATCTTTCTTTGTTATAGCTAGAACGTTAAAATGTGTGGGACTCCCAAACATTAAGATCAAATCTGTATAATTGTTGGTACAATACCCCTATATTACTAGATCCTTTTGGAAGGAAGTTGTTGTTGTCATAGATTGGAATGGAGATAGATATTAGAATAAATATGGATATTAGTTTCCAGAATGCATAAATTGAAGGAAGAACATTTCTCCATCAACGATCTGATCTACCATTGCAACAAATTAGGTTTGAAGATAGCAATATTTCAACATATTTTTTTGCTCAAGAACTAAGGGCATCTACAACAAGAATTGGGTGTCTAAAGAGGACTATAAATATTAGAAATTATACTTAGTTGACAAAAAGGGTAGAAGATTTGAAGGAGATGTCACTTGATCAAAGAAAGAGCCATCACATTGAAATTTGGTTAATATGCACAAACTATTGGATTTATTTTTCAAGTTTATAATCATTTTTTTTCCTTCATGCACACAAATTAGATAAAGTGAGATTTCTTGTTGCAACGGAAAAGAGAAAAATTGCAAGAAGTGAGTGTTTCCACACAAGAACCATCAATTACAAAACTTGAGGTTGTTACACAAGAATCTTCCATAAGAGGCTCAATTGCAACTCAAGTCCTTCTAGCATTGTTGTCGAATTTTCCAGAGGAAAAATACTTAAACGCACAAGCGCTGAAAGAATTATTTACATGTTTGCATACGGACATGCAACATATTCAGTTGGGGGGAATGTTGAGTCATAGAATTGACATCTTTTGGCACCCTTTTCCCATATTTTCACAACCTTTTCCTTTGATTTTTAATTCTTTTTTGTTTTCTTGTAACCTTGTTATATTTCATTTTAATTTTAATGTTTATATATGAGATTAGGCTCAAGGTTTTCAGTGCATTTTTTTTAGTGTTTTATATGAATTTATGATTAAATATTAGAAAAATAACATATTTTCACTTATCTTTCAAATTGGGTGAGTGTTTTGACAATTACAGGAAATAAATTTACGGCTTTCTCCAAATTCTTAGTACAACCAAATTCAAATTTCATCTTCAAACATTGAATATTTTCTATGGATTTGGAATTACCATTTAAAATATCTTGGAGATGGAAATAATCTTGGAGCTTTTAATGCTCGAGCACAGAAACAAAATTCTAAAGAATCACAAGTAATCACTTACCCTCTTAAGGTCCGATAGACCAATTAGGTCTTAGTGGACGTTAATCATCATCATCATCAGTTGCAAATATCTTGCAGATCTAATTAGCTAATTTCTAGTTGTTGTTTTTTAGCAAATGGTTGTAACCACATGAGAAACTTGTGGATCTAAGAGAAATTAGTGGATTTGAATTGATTATTTGTTTTTTTATTTTCAAATAAAGTATATGTATAAATAAATAAGAGTGTCATGTTCATCCAAAGGGACTCTTAGAGCAACATAGAAATTATGATGGAATAAATCACGATTTTATCAGATCTTATTTTAATGTAGATTTTATTTTTATAATTGATGTACTTTAGTTTAGTTTACACAAATTAGATCGGTTTAGTTATGTTTTAGATTAGCATCAGATCTTATTTTAATGTAGATTTTAGTTTTATAATTGATGTACTTTAGTTTACACAAATTAGATTAGTTTAGTTATGTTTTAGATCATCAATGTTATATTCTATAGAGTATGGCTCTAGAGAGTGTACATTGTCTATTATTTATTTTTTTGGGAGTGTGTTTCCTTTTCACAATGATCATTTTCCTTTATATAAGTGTGTTTCCTTTTATCAAATCTTGTTAACAATGAGAGTAATAATTCATGGAAAATCATGTAAGGAGACAACCTGGTAACAATAAGGTCCCTACCTAGTAACATGACCATTTCCTAGAGTGATTAAGCTTGCTTTTGATTAATGAAGAGTTATGTATTTCAATTCTATAGTTAACTTCATTTATCTTCTTAAATTTTAATATCCATTCATTAAGTTAGATTCTCAAATATACCAAATGAAATATTGTTGTAAATGATTTAAATCTTGAAAATTGAATACGTATATAGAACCTGATTTATAACACTTATAGAATACTAAGATATCATTCAATGACGAATTTCTTTTTTGTTTCATTTACTTCAAGTAATTGATTTCACAATTTTAAGCATAAGTAAAATAAACCTTCAATAAACATTCAACATTATTCAACATTTTAAATAGATCATATTACAACTAATCTAATTCTACACATTTTGTTTTTGGCATTTCATGATTGATGTAACATGATACAAATATCAAAGTAACCCCATTTTATTTATTGTATTATAAATTATATGTTTTCCTTCATTTCAATTTATTTCATTATTTTACATATTTTATTTATAGCAAATTGTAATTTTTTTATTACAATCACAAATTCAATATAAGAAAATCCTTTATATTTACATAAATTGCATACAACTCATCATGTAATTCACATCTAATTTAAAAATCTCATTCAATATCAAATATGAAAAGATTCTCTATAAAAAGTACGAACTACATTGGTATATAATTTCTAATCAATTTTATAAATACTTATTATATTAATTTATTAATTTATATAAGTATTTAATATATTAATTTGAAATGCAGATGCGATATGTAGATCAAATGCAGATAATCAAATGATGCAATTACAACTGCTGTAGATTTGTGAGAAAACAGTTCGATCAAGCCTGAAAGAGCTCGATTCTGTGCGTGTACAATGTTGATCCAGCGTGTATTTTTTTGGGACCATGCGTGACATTCAAGCACAATCAGATATCTGAGTCATTTTGGGACCATCCAAGTTGTAAAGATGTTAAAAGCTATCAAATCAAATGTAAAACCGACCATTGAAATTTGGCAATGTACAAGTAAATGCCAAGCTAAAACCAACCATTGAAATTTGGTAATGTACAAGCCAATGCCAATGCCATGTGCAAGAGTTTGGTGCTAAGATGTTAAAAGTTATCAACTCTAATACCAACCATTGAAATTTGGAATGTACAAGTCAATGCCAAGCTATAAAATGTAAAACCAAACCATACATTGATTTTTTGGTAATGTATAAGTCAATACTATGTCTAAGAGGTGGAATTGTGTTGTTTTTAAATTTGGTAATGTATACTATGTGTAAGAGTTCGAATTATGTTGTTTTTAATGGAATGTGTGAGAGATAATAGTTCTTCATTAAAGGTTAAAGTGCATAGTTTTTATGAAAGATCTATCTAAATTGATGATATAGTTTTTAGATCTACAACACATAGATAAACTCTGCGCAATGCAGTTACAAGTATCGCGCAATGGAATTTTTCGTCGTTGAATTATCAGGACTTATTGCGTAGTTCACATAGTACTCAATATACTATGCGTTGTGATGACAACACTTAACAAAACGATTTCTTAACACTATGCTATTCTCAACACATAAACTATGAACTTAAGCTTGAGCATAAACAAAGAGAAGATATTTTCACAACATTAAACTCATAAATACATCAACACACAAATAACTAATATATTATGAACTTCGGCGTTGCGAGCTATTACAAAACTATGTCGAGCTTTATCTTCAACAACTTCTGCAGACTTTAAGAAACATAGAGTTTGTGCTCTCAGAGTTCTCCAACTCACTATACAACTGTTGTTTCTTGCTAACAGTAAAAAATTCTCTCGGTTCTATATGCATATAGACTACTTACAGACTCAGAGATATATAGACTAAGATTGAGACTTCCTAAAGAAGCAACCTGACTCAAACAATTAAGATGACAATTAATTTCAACTAACTTCTATCTACTTAACAAAGCTCGAGAAAGATTAAAGATTGGCTCATAAATAACTCCCCTGCTTGCTGACTGAAAAAAAAAACCGAGTTTGCATAAACGTCTAGCTCGTGAACTTGAACTTTGCACACTGACTGACTGACTGACTGACTGACTATGTCGACAGAGACGTAAATCTCACCGACTTGTAATTAATATTTCCAACACTCCTTTATTATAATTAGGTGAGTTTACAAAATACAAAATTTTACATCAAAAATTGAATTGACATGAACTTTCAAACATCTGTTACTGTGCGGACTCCTAGACAACTGCACAATTTCTGAAATGCATCTCTTGCCAAAGATTTTGTAAATATATCTGTGACTTTTTCTTTAGACCTGCAAAACTCTAAACAAACTTATTTGTTATTCACCAATTCTCTAATAAAATGATACCTTGTATCAATGTGTTTGGTTTTCTTGTGAAACACATGGTTTTTGGATAACATGATAGCGGAGTTGTTGTAAAAAAATATTGTAGTTGATTCTTGTTGTTCCTGCAATAAATATTTTAACATTTTTCTCATCCACACAGTTTGACAAGCTACGCTTGTAGCTGCGACATACTCAACATTTTCTGAAGAAAGAGTCACAATGGGTTGCTTTTCCTATCATCTATGTTGCCTCCACAATCAGTGTCAGTGTATCCAATAAGTCTAAAATCTTCTGAAGTAGAATATAAAATGCCAAAATGTTTTGTTCCATTCACATATCTCATAATTCTCTTTCTCGCCTTCCAATGGGATTCTTTTGGATTTTCCATGAACCTTGAAATCAAGCTCACTCCATACATAATATTAGGCCTTGTTGCTATTAGATACATAAGATTGCCTACCATCATTTTAAATAGCGTGGGATCCACTTTGGACCCTTCATCTTCCTTCCTTAACTTTAATCTTGTTCTAAGAGGTGTTGGGGTTGTTTTGTAATTTATCATGTTGAATCTCCTTAAGATTTCATGAGCATATTTAGATTGTAAAATAAATATACCAGATTTGGGCTAGTGAACTTCAATACCCAAAAAATATCTCATAAGCCCCAAAGCTGTCATTTCAAACTCATTCTTCATGACTTACTTAAATTTTTCTATGCCAAAATCACCTATAAAAATCAAATCATCTACATATAAGCAAACAATTAACATATTATCTTGTTGATTTTCTTTGATGTACAATGTTGGCTCACATTCACTTCTTTGAAATCCATTCTGAGTAAGATAAGAATCTATGTGACTGTACCAAGCTCTGAGAGATTTCTTTAACCCATACATTGCCTTCTTTAATTTGTAGACTTTGTTTTCTTGTCCTAGAATCTCATACCCTTGTGGTTGTTCCACATATAATTATTCTTCTAAATGTCCATTCAAGAATGTTGATTTTACATCTATTTGGTAAACATGCCATCTGTTCTGCGCAACAATGGCTAACACAGTTCTGACTATGTCCATGTGTGCAACAGGCGCAAATGTTTCATTGAAATCAATTCCAGGTTGTTGTGTAAAACCTCTTGTAACTAATATTTCCTTGTGCTTCTGCACATTTCCTTTTGCATCTTGCTTAGTTTTATAAATTCATTTGACACTGATTACATCCTTGTCTTCATGTACATCTACCAATTTTCATGTCTGATTGTTCTCTATGCATTTAATTTCTTCATCCATGGCTTGTGCCCATACATCATCTTTGACGACTTCTTCAAAAGTTAATGGATCATCTATTTGTGAAAACAAAGCAAAGACTAAAAATGAATTTGTTGTGTCAACATTATAGATGTCACACAAACTTCTTGTCTTTCTTGGTAACAGACTTGCTAATGTTGGATATGGAGATGTAGAAATACTTGTACTGTTTGCTAGAGTTGTATGCACTCTAGGTGTGGACTGTAGACCTGCAAGTCTCACTGGAGTAGTCTACATTGTGATTTGTGTTGCAGTTTCCAGGAGTGGAAGGAATTGCACAATGACTTGTACTTGATGTTTGAACCACTTCTTCTTCTGTGTCATGATGCCCAATTGCATCAATAATTCTATTTGTCATTTCTATGCTTCCATCCCATGCTTCATTATCAACAAATTGAACATCGCGACTGATTATGACTTTTCTTGCAATAGGATCATACAACTTGTATGATTTTGTATCTTTTGAGTACCCAACAAATATACATTTATGTCCTTTGTTTTCCAGATTCTTTCTCAGTTCATCTAGAACATGTCTGTATGCAACACAACCGAAATTTTTTAAGTGTGCCACATTATGCTTCATACCTCTCCAGGCTTCTTGAGGAACTTTTTTTCTGACACTCTTTTTCGAACATCTGTTCATGATGTACACTGGAGTTGCTACTACCTTAGCCCAATGCACATTTGACAAATGTTTGGCTGCCAACATATTGCTCTCCATTTCCAAGATGGTTCAATTCTTCCTTTCTGTGACACCATTTTGTTGTGGCGTATACCGCATGGTAAATTGCTTGTAAATGCCATGAACTTTACAAAAGTTCTAAAAATGTCATGAAATATATTCTCCTCCTCTGTCAATTATTAGAACCTTGATGTAATAACCACTCTGTTTCTCCACAAGTGATTTAAGCTGCTGAAAACAACCCAATGCATCATATTTATGTTTTAATAAATAAATCCATGTCTTTCTTGAGAAATCATCAATGAATGTCAGAAAATAGGTGTTTCCACCTATAGATGGTGTTTTCATTGGTCCAAAAATATCTTAATTTATAATTTATAGTGGATCTTTTGCTCTATATGACTTGCTAACTGGAAATGACTCTCTATATGATACTTTCTGAAAATGCATCCTTCACATATTCTTTCTGGTTTTTCAATCAATGGAAACCTTTTCACCATATCCTTTGTATGTAGCAGCTTCAGACCTCCAAATTTTAAGTGCCCAAATTTGAAATGCCACAACTAGGAATCATCATGTACTTCAGATTGGAATGTTTCGTACATCTCTGCGCCATTGTCTCATTCTTCCGTAACACTGCGAGCACTATCTTTGGAACTGCACACACTTATTTCTTCACTTTTTGCTTTGACTACAGAGTGTCAGAATGCACATCTTTTGCTTCACCAAAATATTGTGTTGTTTTTCTCTTCATGGATGGATTTAATGTCAATGGAAACATTATGTTGTTTGTCATCTGAAATCTTGCAATAAGCTGATTTCTTGGATATCTATCCATAATCACACAATGATTATCTTCCATATAGATTTTGTATCCTTTCTGTAATAGTTGTCCTGTGCTCATCAGATTATTTTTTAGGCCAGAAACATAATATACATCAGGCATAACATTTTTCTCTCCTTGTTTAGTTTAAATGTTAATATTGACTTTTCCTAAGACAGTAACTTGGATATTTGTGCCAAGTGTAACTTTAGTTTGGAATGACTTATCCAAACTAGAAAACAATTCTAAATTTCTTGTCACGTGATTATTTTAGCCCAAATCTAGATACCATATGTCACATGGACTTTCTTGAGCAACATTTCATTCAATTGGTGAGACTATAGGCATTTCCTCTACCCACTCCATAAAAATAGGGCTTAAGGGACTATTTGCATTGTTTGACTAATCTTTACCTTGCTTGTTCTGATTATAATGTATGTTCCCACATTCATATGCATAATGTCCATACTTTTTACAATAACGACACTGAATCTTTGATTTATCAATTTATGATTACTTGAATGACTGATATTTGGGTTTTTACCTCTTCCACCGGTTTTTGCAGGACTGCTACTGCATCCACCTCTAGTAGAACTCCTTCCTCTTCCTCTAGAGCTATCTCCCCACCTTCCTCTTCCACTTCTTATAGATAACTTTGCGGAAAATGCATTTTTTAATGACATATTTGACCTATTTAATCTATGTTCATGATTAATGAGGGAAGCTTGCATCTCATCTAGGCTAAACTGACTCAGATCTTTGTTCTCTTCTAGACACACAACAAGGGTATCAAATTTAGGATTAATACTCCTAAGTACCTTCTCAACAACCTTCTTATCTTCTCTGGTTTATTCATGGGACTTAATTTGATTTATCAGGCCAATAACATGGGTATAAAAGGAATCTACTAAATCCGTGTCTTTCATTGACAGAGTTTCAAAATCTCTTCTAAGAATGTGTAGTTTTGAAGTCTTGACTTTTTCCATATCTTGACTTTGTCAAAGACTACTCAATATACTGCGCACTGTGATGATAACACTTAACAAAATGATTTCTTAACATTGTGTATTCTCAGCACATAAACTATGAACTTAAGCTTGAGCATAAACAACGAGAATATATTTTCACAACATTAAACTCAAAAACACATCAACACACAGATAACTAATATATTATGAACTTTGGCGTTGCACACTATTACAAGAATATGTTGAGCTTTAGCTTCAACAACTTCTGCAGACTTTTAGACACACAAAGCTCATGCTCTCAGTGTTCTTCGACTCACTATACAAATTTTGTTGCTTGGTAACAATTGACTCCGCTCTTTGTTCTATATGTATATAGAATACTTAGAGATTCAGACATATATAGACTAAGACTGAGACTTCCTAAAGAAGCGAACTGACTCAAACAATTAAGATGACAATATATTTGGACTGACTTCTATCTATTTAACAAAGCTCGAGAAAGATTAAAGATCAGCTCATAAATAACTCCCCTTCTTGTTGACTAACAAAAAACTGAGTTTGCATAAACG
This sequence comes from Picea glauca, assembly GCA_000966675.3. NCBI lineage: Eukaryota > Viridiplantae > Streptophyta > Pinopsida > Pinales > Pinaceae > Picea > Picea glauca. Next base: position 50,030 of record JZKD02S1951801.1, read on the forward strand.
TAGAGCTCACGAACTTGAACTTTGCAGACTGAATAACTGACTAAGTCGAGGAAGACATAAAGCTCACCAACTTGTAATTAATATTTCCAACAATAGTTGTAGTGGCATTTGAGATGGCGAACCTTACATTACATGATATTAGTCTATGTTAGAATATTAGACTATAACATTAGAGAAAATCTCTTTGTAATTTTACATGATTATTATTCCAAACAAACCATAAGATACAAGATTTTTGCTCCAAACAAACCATAAAATACAAGATTTTGGTCATATATGTTTGAGATGATCTCTTAATTTTGTAATAGGAAATTGTAAAGTTTATACATGTTATGGAAAGAAGTCTCGTATAGTTGTTATAGTGTTGGCTCTTATTATTACATTGATAAGGTCCAATGTGTTGGATTGACATAGATACACTTATATCTAGTGTATTTTCCTAACAAAAAAAGAAATGGCCAAATGAAACTCATCAATTATGAGCATGACTCCAAACAAACCATAAGATATAATATTTTGGTAGTGATTCCAAACAAACCATAAGATGCAATATTTTGGTAGTGACTCCAAACAAACCATAAGATACAATATTTTGGTCATATATTTTTGAGATGGCCTCTAAATTTTGTAACAGGTTTGGATTGACATAGATACATTTTACATCAAGAGTATTTTCCTAAAAAAAAGGAGAACGTCATGGTTGGTTACCTAGGTGTCTTGGTAGATGGAAACATGTCCTATGTTTGGCCTAAAAGTATGGTTAATTCCCAATTGGTACAAGGATGACAATTTAGAGATGTATTGTTTGGTACAAGGATGACAATTTAGAGATGTGTTGTTTGTAGAATCACATTTACAAGGGATAATCAAATTGTTTTGAAGTGGATGAATAATCATAAAATGCAAGAGTCAAATTCGATAGTCATGGGGCTAAGCAAGAAAAAAAACAAGGTTCACAAATTTGAAAATCTTACAAAGGGTGGCGTGACAATGTGTTAATCTTCTCATGATTATAAATGGGTAAATTATTGCTATACGACTCCATGTTTATGCTAAGCCATAATTTGTCATGTTTAATGAGTTTTCGGTAATGGGGCCAGACAGAGAACCATCTTAGTCGTATACTGTACTGGAGTTATTATTGTAAATTATCAACAGCTAACAACCAATTTACTATAAATAAAAATGGTAAATCTGGTAACAAACCTCTATGTATGTGGATTTTCACGAGCTAAACTCTGTAAATTTTATTTAGTTGATAGAAACATAAACCTACCTTCATTGCCTTTTATGTCTTCATATGTTGAGGTTGTTGGGAAAAGGTGAAAGAATTTGATGAAACTGTCGACGAGCACCGCCCTTCAACAACTCCACTGACCGAGGATGGTAATATATGTATTCACCTGAATTATCCATCTGATTCCAATAATTCCAAACTAAAACACCATGTCACATTGCCATTTCCGAATAAAGTAATATATACCTTCTCTTCTCTATCCAACAATAACACAAAGTATTTTATAAGTTTAGTGTGTTGATTGCGGTGTATTAGAAAAACAATAATATTCAAATTAAGAAGTTAATAAAATTAAAATTATATAAATGTAAAAAAATTATTAATTAAAATTAAAAGTTAATAAAATATTAGACAGCCTTTTTTTAATTGAATAAAATGATTATAAATTTAAATAATGTGAGAATTTAAATAAAATGTTCTTAGTGATTTAAATCTCTTCTCATGTTATTTAACCTAACAATTTTTAAATCTCCTCCATATTATCACAACAATTTTCATAATTACATAAAAAAAATAAAAATAATAAGCAATTTTTAAATCTCCTCCATATTATCACAACAATTTTCATAATTACATAAAAAATAAAATAATAAGAAATAAAATAATAAGGATTAGCTTAAAGTTCACAACATTGACATTTGCATTTATTATTATATAGTCAAAATATTTACACATAGTAAGAGGGATCAAGTTGTTACTTAGAAGTTAGAGTATTTATGAACATGTATAAGTACTTATATTTATGAAGATGATGATGATTAAAGTTTATATCAAATTGATCTATACCTTAAAAAGGTAAGGGATTACTTGGAATTCTTTAGAATTTTATTTATGTCTTTCAAATTTATATTTATTATTATCATTATGATATTTATCCTTAAAAATAGTTTTTCAATGTGTAAGCATTGCCCATTTTCCTTCATTCCTTCCTTCTTTTACCTTTTGATTTTCCTTCCTTAATTCAACTTGGTATGGAATGAGGTCTTGATTTATAAATATTTATGACACCTTTAAGTTTGGATTTTACTGAGTATGCCATATTTATGGTCATTATAGCGTACTTTGACATGGATCAACCTATCTTTATATTTGATTTTTTTTCCCATTCTCTTTGGTTCTATCACTCAAGTTGTTTCAATTTGTGATTTATTTTTTTGTTCTTCTTTACTACTGCTAGTTTGTCATCATCTTGTTGTTCTTTTATACAAAACATTATGAGGTTCGAGGCTCTTTTGTCATGCTCATGATCCAACTCAATCAACCTTTCATTTCATCTTTGATGGGGTTGATATCCAATTTATTTTCCAAACTAATTAGGGCCAAATTGTTAGTCATCTTTTCTTCTTGCTCTTTAATCCTATCTCTCATGTTGAGATTCACTTTGACCTCTCCTTATTGAATAATAATCAAAATCATTACCATCGAATCTCAAAACTCTAATTATTTATACATAATATATTAATAGAGTATTTTCCATATTTTTTTTGAACTCTAATTGTTTATACATAATATATTAATAGAGTATTTTCCATATTTTTTTGTGAGTTTATACATTTTAGTTTAGTATGATACATTTTTTTTATAACCATATATGTTTGTTTATTGTCAATTTATAAAGTGTGGATGAAGATTGTGTTTATGATGGAGAGCACATTCTTTTCACTTTTATCACTACAAATAATACTTTGTTCTCTCACAAGTTAGAGAAGGGATATGTGTTTGTCTTTCTAAGGGAACATGTTCATTTTCATCATAGCATTGGGCCTTACTATATCATGGTCATCACCACATTCAATAGGTAGTTGATCACAACCCAAGTGCTTCTGTTATCCATGTTTATCTCAAGTCCTCTTCAAGAGGATGTGTTGGTCACTATGTTTTAGATCAATAATGAGGTGGTGAAGGAAAGCAATTCTAAATTTTGTTGAAAGTAATTTTTTTTTGTTGTTTTCCCCGAGTCCCCCTTTTGATTGTAGTAGTATATATTGTTGCAAGTAGTTGTATGGATAAATCACTAGATAAATAATCAAATTTGTATGGATTTTAAAGGTTTTCAATAAAGTTTCAACTATACAAATTTTGCCTATGTCCATCCAATGTACTGACCTCCATGATTTTGATTTGATTTTCATATAAAGAATGCAATCCACTAAATAATGGATTCATCTTCGCCCTCTCATTTTTACAAATCTACAAAATGTATACATAAAAACTCTCTATTGTCCGATAAAATCCACTAAATAACAAATTTGTTTTCACTTTCTAATTTTTAATAATATATCCATTGTATATAGACCAATTTCCTGCTATCTGAGAACATGTCCCTCATAGATACTTGCCTAGTTAAAGAATTGCACCAACTTAACATTTCTCAATGTCTCATACATGGAATAATATGGCCTAGTTCTAATCTGAATTGGATGAGAACATGAACAATTGACTATCAGCATGGGATCTAGGATGATCAACAAGGGAATTAATTAAGGCTATGGATTTTGATGTATATCAACTTGTTGGCATGAAGGGTCCCATGACATCATGGTTGATGTCTACTCATGTATTCAATGTAGTCTAAGTAAAACATATGAGATGTGAAGTCGGGTACTATATTGTTGTACATAAATAAATAATGTATTAAGAAAATATGAGACATTCATGCAACCATTTCCCACTGGGAGAAAATAAAAACTACTAAGAGGAGGTGAAGAAACAAATCGGGAAGAAGTTGAAATGTTAGAGATGCCTGGCCATCCAACTATCCTCCTAGTGGATCGACTCTCCTATATCCTATTTCCCCATAATGAAAAATGGGTTCTTTGGTTGTGAATGAAGAAGGGGGTTGCCCATAAATCATTGAGGAATATAGAGATGAACTACAAAGCCCATAACTTTCCCATTATTGAATAATAAAGAGCCTGATTGAAGCTAAAAGAATGTTGGTTTTCCTATTTGGGTTTCCAAGGTAAATTATGAGGTTTTTGTGTGTGTTTATTTTATTTGAATTTCGTTGTCTATGAGTGGAAACAATTGCACTATAATTTAAATGGTAAATGGCGTTCACTAAAATTAATGGTTGTGTGTGTATTACTTCATAAGGGGAAATATGTACTAGTTGTGATTTGGTTTGTTTTTCCTCAGATACTGTTTCCATGGTCCAGTAATCCGGTCTAACAACTATTTAACCGTGCTCGTACATCCACTTGGGAGTTGGAAATCGACGACTCTCCTTCTAGATATGTTTCTATTTTCCTGGAAGTTGCTAATATAGTTTGAAGATTCATTGGGGGAATTTCTCTCACTCACAGAGTTGAATTGTTGTTGGTTGGTGTCTAACTTTTCTCACATGCCATTCATTAATTTTTTCCATTTCTGAAGTGTTTCCCTTTGCCCATAGGTTGTATAAAGACCATACTATGAATTCTAGTGTTGCTTGAGCGTTTCTTGTTTTCCCACGAGGCAGATAAAACATTTTTCTTCTTTGCTAGTTACCCAATTCACCCAAGACGTTTTTTAATTGTTATTAGTTACCATATTCTCCCTCTAAACATTTTTTTGACATCATTGGTCGTCAAATTCACCCTTTGTTGTTCAACCCAACTCATGCTTGAGAATTTTTCTTTATTGTTCATCGACTCATTGTATATGATTCATTTTTCTCTTCTTTATTCCACCGACTACACTTGCAAGCTGACTAGTTCTTCCATCAGGTCGGTCAAGTTTCTTTATCTTAGTCGATTCATGTCCCTTGGTCGAACAAACATGTGAATGGTCAAATCGACTTGTGGATAGTCTTATTTCTTATCTTTTGGTCGACTCAACTTGTGGATAGTCGATTTGTGGAAAGTCAACTTGATTGTCATTTTGTGAACTCGACTTGTGGAAAGTCTACTTGCTTGAGATTTGGCCAACTCGACTTGTAGATGTTCAAGAGGTTTGTATTTAATTTACTTGATTATTAGCATGGCTAGTCAAGTTTCTGTCATATAGTGAGATCTAATATTATAGTTGTATTGTAGAGGATTTCATTTTGGTGAAATGGAAGGGCTATAATTCTTTTGCTTATGGATTAGAGGGTATAAGAGAATAATTTCAAATGCACATAGTGAGACTTGTATGGTAAGTACCCACAATGAAGAATTGTCATGAAGGCCCCAGGAAGGAAGAAAATAATATAAAAATAGAATGTAAGACTAAGCCAAAGATGGCATAATGAAATTATAGTAAGACATAAGTACCTTTCTGTGTGGAGGCTAAGGTGGACATCAAACCATATGCCAGGAAAGTGGATGCCATCAGGATCAACCAACGGCTACAACATATGGAAGTATACTTCAATGTGCATGATGTAACTAGGAAACAAAAGATTGTTGTTTCTTAGTTGAAACTTAAAGGCCATGGTGAGAGAGCAATGCAGTAGCTAGAGCACCAGGAAATGAACCATTGATGACTGATTGGAAGGTGTTCAAGGACATGATAAAATCCTAGTTTTACCAAATATGATATGAGGAACACCAAAAAATTGTATGGAATTACTTCAGGAAGAGACAAGGAAAATCAGTGCAGGAGTTCACCACATAGTTAAGGAAGAGATAAATTCATATGGGAGTCTCTCTCAAAAGTCTATACATGTTAATCAAGTATTTGGGGTCATTGTTAACTTTTATTCGTAGAAAAATAATTCTATTTAGAAAAAATATGATTGATGAGGAGTGTTCAAGCATAATAGCTCGAGGGGAACACACATAAGTAGCAAGCAAGTACACACAAACAAGAAGAACCACAAGAGAAATATAAAAAGAAGAGGTGGATTGAGAAGAAGATTATGGCTACAAGAAAAGAAGAAACACCTTCCTCCAAACAATGGAAAGGATGTGATTGAAAGGGACACACTAAGGAGAACAATTGGAAATTTCACCCTAAGAAGCACTCCAAATATTTACGGAAAAAGAAAAAGAATGCATTGATATTAGTGGATGCTAAGGAATGGGTGGATAACACCTAAGACCTGGAAGGGAAGACCAATTGCACTAATGTTCATAAAGAGGTGGAATTGGTTGGTTGTAGTCACAAGGAGAAGGATATGACCTCACTCTTTTATCTGGATTGGATCATTATATTACTTATCATATATATCACTACTTTTTGGGTGAAAAAATTGGAGCAATCAACTTGCAGGGCCATTTCAGCGGCTGGTCCAAATTTGGAAATTTGGTTCCAAAAAATAGTTAGAAATATTATTGATCCATTTTGAGGCATCATATGACCTTTTTTTTTCCAAACCTTCATATTAAGGAATCTTCTAAATTCTACACATCGATATTTTTCCAATGACGTAGATCGTTCGTTAATTGGAGTTCATATGATAAAGTTATTCCTCTCGCAAGTTGACCTACCATATTGTTCGCCATGGTGTGAGTGGATGCCACATGGATTTTCTAAGAACATTATAGAAGGTCCAAAACCTTATCACAATTGAACATTGAGGAAGTCAAAAACCTATCCCTAGATGGCCATTAAGCTATGTTAAAAACCATGCCATTAGGAGGAGAAGGGGGTTCCATTCTTTTGCATTGTATCTTGTTCCATAGTTGAGAAGAACATCGGAGAGTTGTATTATGTGAGCATACCATAGGGGGAGAGATTATGTAGCAGCCATACATGTCACAGTTCAAAGGAAACTCCATAGAGAGTGCCTCTTTCTTTGTACTTGCATCATTTATTTACCAGAGAAAAGAGAGCAGAGTAGCCTCACCTTATAGCTAGGTTTTCTCTCGTATTGGGTTTCCTAGGTCATATCTTGTGTTTATTTGTGGATGGTGTGAATGTGTTTTATTGTTCTCTATTTTTATATGTTTTATCTATTTTATCTGTAACTAAATATTATGGATATCTAAAGGAAATTTACCTTAATAGTAAATATTTCAGTATTTTATTAGATATGTTGTGACAAATTGTTCGATTGGAATATCCACGACAGTTTACATATCACTCTTTTGCATTAATATCCACATGAGAAAAACAATGTGGATTGTTTGTTTGATCTCGATTCACAATCTAGCTGGATCTCTACACAACTAGTTGAGAAGCTTGGGATGGAGTCCCACACTACTACATTGGGTGCAAATTACGACGAAATATTATGACGGTTTAGAAGTTCGTCGTATTTTTTTGCATTTTTTGTACTAAATTTATCTTTTTTTTGTCGGGGTCGAAATGTTGGTCGCTCTAGTGACCAACATTCTAGGTTGGTCGATTTAACGATGAATATTGGTCGCTCTAGCGACTAACCACCATTTAGTCGCTCTAGCGACCAACAAGGGCATGTGTGGGAGTCAAATGATCATTTGTGGAAAATCAATCATATATCCCAGTTACGACAAATTTTCTATAGTTACGACAATCATTTTCTATAGTTGTGAAAATCATTCAGGTGTTCTAATGCAATGGTGTTTTGGTTTTTATGAAATCTTGATTTCAATTCTCTTTCAAGAAGAGAAACATTGAATTGATCAGACTCTACATAGCTGAGATTTTGAAGGTGAGTACTTAAAAATTTTCTGTGTGATTTAGTAATTTCGTTCTATTGAACTATTTTATGGTTTATTTTCACTCCTTCTAAGGGTTTAGAGGAAGATGTTATAGGCGCTAATTATGGATAAAAGTTATATGTGTTAAGTGTTAATGGTAATACATACAAATATTTAGGGGTTATAGGGATAATTCTTAGGGGTTATATATGCTAGGGTTTTAGTATTTAAGTGATGAAGACGTTATAGGTATTTGGAAATAATGGGTTATAACTATTAAAAGTTAAATGAATTATAAAC
>JZKD02S1951823.1:15475-40963 GCA_000966675.3 Picea glauca
AAGAAAAATATGTATGAACAAATCTAATGAACATTGCAATACTCTATATCAAGAAAAATATGTATGAACAAATCAAAATAAAAATATAGTGAATAGTGGAAATTCACATATTGAGATAACCAAATACCGTCTCTACATTTGATTCACCCTCATGCTAAATAGCCATTCGACACAAATTATCTTCATGTCCTCACATTTCATAGCTTAGTTAATTTCACCAACCATGCTAAGGTCCTTCCTTACAACATCAATTTCCAATTATTACCAATAATTGAATACGGAGTATATAATTGTAATTTCCAAACCTAACGATGCCAAATGTTCAGTATGAAACTAACCAAAGTCACATTTTTGGAAGTGACAGTGAGACTAAGTTATTAAGAAATAAATTATACATATGACTAAAATAAATGTTAGTGTGAAACCAATCAAAGTCACATTTTTGGAAGTGATAGTGATACTAAGTTATTAAGAAATAAATTCTACAAATGAAAAAAAAAACAATCATAATAACAATGTTAGTGTAAAATCAACCAACGTCACATTTTTGGAAGTGACAATGATACTAAGTTATTAAAAAATAAATTCTACAAATGACTAAAATAAATGAGAAAAAAGAGAACAATCATAATGTACACGCAATCACAAAATATAGAGGCATGTTGTGCAATATACAATTGTGTTATTTCTCATCAATGTAACTCAATTTAACATGGGAAACTTATTTATAATTTTATATTCATATACGTCCTACCTGCGCTATTGGTTCAAAAAGGGACCATTCACCCAACTAATTAAGCTTCTTAGTGACTTCTTCATAATGGCCTCATCATTTAACCCATGACCCCGTCATAAAATAATAACAAGGCATGTAAAATAACAATAGTTTCATCAACCACAAGCATAAATTACTTGAGGCAAATAAGATCACAGAATTTAGCAAAGTGATCAATTTGAGGCTAATTAAGTACTATTGTATTTGTACATACAATAAATTATTACGATGAAGGTATTTTTATTTGCAGATATTTTGATAAATTAAAATATGACAATTTTGGTCATGGTGTTTTGATTCAATGATGACGTTCATGGAGCATTAACTTATTCACCAAAGGTATCCTTCATACCTAGTAACTATGTTGAAGAAACTCTATACTAGTGTAGATCCATTGTGATTTCAAATATATCATGCAATGAGAGGGATAAAATCTCTTGGTGAAAATTTCTTTATGGTGCAAAAAATCAATAAGAATTTTGCACCTCAAGGGATTTGATCCCTCTTAGACTTTGATAGGTCTAGGATTAAGATGAAACTACGTTGGTGTTATTTTTCTAATTTCAAGAAAACAAATGGTGCTCTATGTAATGTCCCCCTCCAATTGATGACTCATTAGCCTACATGACTCACCTAGGCTATAGTCAACAAAGAAAAAGGAGAGTCAAAATATCAAACCCTAAAAAGATATGAAATAAAATAAATAATTATATTTTAATCAAGTGAGAGTTTGATTTGGTCAAGAAGGAAGATCTAGCATAATCGGATAAGAAGAATAAATAGAAGGGGGCTACCTCTTTGGGCATTATGATTTGATATCTTATTCTAGTGCTCTTGTAGCTAGTCGTTGGGGTTTTGGGAAAAACCCTTCCGGTTCAAGTTTATGTGGTGCAATACCCACCCTAGCTAGACAAAGGAGAGTTCATTTGGAGTCTTTGTCTTGTGGTATTTTCTGAAGATCTTGAAGTATATTGGAGCAGAGTATTGGGAGGCTTGGAGAGCCTCAGTTTCTATGTTGGCATCATATCAGGTTTCCTTGTGTGTTTTGTAGAAGATTGTGTAGTTGCCTGGCATCCAATAGTTTATATTCCTAGTCTTGTTATGTAGTTGTTTATACAGCCACTAGAGATATTTGTATTGTTGTTCCCATTCATAATAATATGTCATATTATTATGCTCTATTTATGTTTGGTTTCCATGTGTTTGATAATATTCCTCATTGAACAAATTATTCTAAGGGTTTCATATCATTTTCACATCGGAAGAATTAATAATTTGGGTCAAGGATATTACAGTGGTATCAGAGTTGGTGTTCTTTCCAGCCTGTGATTGCATCAGAGCACTTTTCTTAGCCAAAAAAAAAAAAATTGCAGAATTTGTTTGGAAAAAAAAGGGGGCGACGCACTTCAGGATCAGATTTGAAACTTTCTAAGCAGAATTTGCCAAAAAAATTTGGGTATTTTAATTCTTCTCAAAAAAGTACTCAATTTCAAAAAAAAAATCCGCTGAAACGGAGTCTCGAAACTAAATTTATCATCATTTTAATTTTAGCATTTTTTCAGGGTTTTTCCGAAAAAAAGTCGTGCAATTTACAGTGAGGGGAAATAGTGGAAAGGAAATCAGATTGTGTGCATACAATGGTGATTCTACCAGCCTGTAATGCTGAGGAAGAAGGGGGGTGGAGGACAACCCTCTAACAAATCACAAGAGAGGAAGTCAGAAGAAATCTTATCAGAATCAGAACCAGAAGGAAGCATGGGGAACCAGGGTGAAGACAAAGTCCAACAATTGTTGGAATCTATAGTTGCATGACAACTACAGATGATTTTGATCCAACAAAAGACAACACAACTCATTCAAATCCAAGGAGGCTACAATGGGAATCAGACAAAGGGTAGTCAACAAAGTAGTAGGGCATATAGGAAGAATAACAACACTCATATCCCAATGCAAAGCGGCTCACCGACATGTAGCAGTAAAATATCAAGTCCATCATTACCGAAATTTCTTAAGGAGCAGCAGACAAAAGTTCAATAACAATGGGACCAGGATAGTGATCCCTATAAGGGTTACGAAGAGTACCTAGCCACACCAGAAGGTTTCCAGGAAGCATTTTCTTTCCAAGACTATTACAATGCTAAATATAGGAACAAACCAAGGGAATGGAACAAAGCAGTGGAGCACCAGCAAAACTATGATCTTATGTGCAGGGTGGGCAGGTTAACTATTCCCTATTTCGATGGATCAACTAAGAGTTCAGCTAGCGCTTGGGTGTAGAATATGGACACTTACCTCCAGCTCAACCCAATGACTGAAGCAGAGGCAATCAAGATTGTCACCTCACATTTGGATGGGGAGGCTTATGAATGGTGGCATCATGGGTTGGTCACCCTTGGACATGCTAACATTACATCATATGTAGAATTCATCGAAAGGGTGATGGACAAGTTCGAAAGGAAGGATCCTAAAGTTCATTTCAGGGAGTTGGCCCAGTTGAGACAGACAAGTATACCGAAGGCATTTATCATAGAGTTTCAAATGTTGGTTCTCAAGGTAAATGATATCTCAAAACAAAGGTTAGTGATGTTATTTACAGAGGAGATAATTGAACCCTTGAAGGGTTGGGTTAAGGCCTTTAGGGCACCCACATTACAAGATGCCATCAAGAAAACTCAGGATATGGCAGACACAACAGTCAGAAAGGCCCCAGTAAAGACCTTCATTCCTCATAATGGGTAGGTGACAAAGTTTCCCCAACAGACACGGACAAGCAAAGACAGTTTGGACGAAAACACTCGGAGAGAGATTAGAAGAAAGAAACTATGCTTTAGTTGCAAGGATCCATGGGAACCAGGTCATCGATGTATGGGCAAGGGAAAGTTCCATTATATTGAAGTACTATCTGATGAAAAAGATGAATGTGAGGAGGAGAACTCGAACAGTCGAGATGAAGGTCAGAACAATGGTGAGGCACCACACCTTGAAATTCCAGAACATGCACCATTACAAGAAGGGGTCAATAAGGTGACCACAGCCACATTGTCAGGAGTCCCCGGGTACTATACCTTTCGAATCATGGGCATTATGCAGGGACAAATATTTATAGTGTTGATTGATGGAGGGACCACCCATGATTTCATAGATGCAACATTGGCTACAAGGAGACAAATTCCCATAGAGGAATTGGAGGGTTTTGAATTAGTAGTGGCAGATGAGTACAACATGACATGTACCCGGAGGATTAGAGGTTTGGATGTGACATTGGAAAACTACACGTTGACCGATGACTTTTATGTGGTGGAACTAGCAGACACCAATGTGGTATTGGGAGTACAATGGCTATATTCCCTTGGAGACTTCAAAATGAATTATCAGGAGATGAGGATGGAATTCATAGACACTAGGGGTCAGCGGGTTATCCTAAGGGGTATTTCATCAAGATCACCCAAGTTTGTATCCAACAGATGCATGGAGATCTCTTTAGACACAGAGATGTGGTATGCATAGCGAAGTGTTTGGTCACAATGAAAAATCCATCCCAGGATTCTCAGCATTACCATGCGGACATACAGGAGTTACTGGGTAAGAATGATAAGGTATTTGGGCCACTACCAGTAGGAAGACCACCAGACTAAGGACTCGAACATGTCATTGAGTTAGAGGAAGGGGCCAAGCCAGTGATTACTACAACATACAGGCACTGAAAGAAGTTCAAAGACGAGACAGAAAAGGCCATACAGGAATTGTTGGAGATGGGATACATTCGGCCTAGCTCTAGTCCATTTGCTTCTTCAGTAAAGAAGAAGGATGGCACATGGAGAATGTGCATTGACTACAGGGCTCTAAACAAGAAGACTATCAAGAAAAAATACTTGATACCACGAATTGACGAGCTGATAGATGAGCTACATGGAGTAGTATATTTTTTGAAGATTGATCTTCGATTAGGATACCACCAGATCAGGGTGAGAGAAAAGGACATCCACAAAATAGCATTATGATGTCAATATGGTCACTATGAGTTTGTGGTCATGCCCTCTGGGTTGACTAACGCACTAGCTACCTACCAGTCGTGTGTGAACCATATCTTCAACAAACAATTGAGAAGGTTCCTATTGGTGTTCTTTGATGATCTTATGATCTACATTAATACGTGGAGGGAAGATTTGGGGCATGTGGATGAGATTCTCAACATTATGGAGGAACAGTCGCTTTTTTCCGAGGAGGAAAAGTGTGAATTTGGATTAACGGAGATCGTGTATTTAAGGCACATAATAGGTGTTGATGGAGTGAAGGTGCATCAAAAAAAAATCCAAGCGATCTTAGATTGGCCTACCTCCAGGTTGATCGTGGAGTTGCGAGGATTCTTCGAGATATGCAACTATTACAGACTATTTGTGAAAGGGTTTTCACAACTTGGGGCACCACTGACAGATTTGACCAAAAAGGGAGCATTTAGGTGCACTGAGGAAGCACAAGAAACATTTGACCGAATGAAGAAGGTAATGAGCACTTGCCCGATATTAGTACTTCCAAATTTCTCTCAATCATTTGTACTGGAGTGTGATGCATCTGAAGAAGGGATAAGAGCGATATTGATGCAAAACCACCATCCCATATCTTTTGAGAGTAGGAAGTTGAGGGAACTAGAAAGGATCTACTCCATCTATGATAAGGAGATGTTGGCTATTATGCATGCACTAGCCAAATTACAACAGTACCTAGTGGGAGGACGTTTTGTAGTGAGCATTGACCACAATAGCTTGAAATACTTGCTGGATCAAAAGGATTTGAGCGAAAGACAGTAGAAGTGGGTGAATAAGTTACAAGCCTATGACTTTGATATTGAATATGTTAAGGGAAAGAAGAATGTAGTTGTCGATTCCCTTTCCATGAGGCCTTCAGTATTTTCCCTTACCGACATCTCAACAAATTGGAAGTCTACCCTCTTGGTGGAATATTCCAAAAATACATTCACCTGTGAGTTGATGGAAGGTACCAACCAGGATGAAAGATACAGAGTAGTGGATGATATCATCTACTACAAGGAGAGGATCTATCTTGTCCATGAATCCATGCTCAAGGATAAGATCTTGAGAGCAGTTCATGATGCCTCTTTAGTCGGCCACCCAAGGTACTTGAAGACTTATAGATAGGTGAGAGAGATTTTCATGGAAGGGTCTCAAGGAGGATGTACTACAGTACGTGAGGGAGTGCAAGACTTTTCAGCAGAATAAGTCAAAAATGACACACTTAACAGGTTTACTCTAGCCACTACCTATTTCAGAGAGGAAATGGGAGAGCATTTCCATGGATTTCATTACAGGGTTACCAAAAGTCCAGGGCAAGGACAGTATTTATGTGGTGGTAGATAGATTGACCAAATATGCACACTTTTTTGTCATTCCTTCATAATACAACGCATCTCAAGTGGCAAATCTCTTCTTCAAAGAAGTGTTCAGACTCCATGGTCTTCCGAGAAACATAGTCAGTGACCGGGATAACAGGTTTCTCAGTGCGTTTTGGCAAGATCTATTCATGTTATCTAGGACGGAGTTGACACCTAGTACTAGTTATCACTCCCAGACAGACGAAGACACTGATATAGTGAACAAATGGGTAGAAGGGTACATGAGGAACTATGTGTCAGGACAACAATGAGCATGTATAAAATGGTTGCATCTCGGGGAGAACTGTTACAACACAACTCATCACATGTCCATCGGGATGAGTCCATTCAGGGCATTGTATGGCTATGATTCCCCATCATTTGTAGATTTGGCATTTGGAGAGAGTAGGGGTCCCAAGGCCAAAGAATGGTTGCAGGAAAGTCAAGACATCTTGAGGATCCTAAAGGAGAATTTATAGGTTGCTCAAAACCAAGAGGTGTATGCAAATAGGCATTGAGTGGAGTGCAATTTTGACGTCAGGGACCTAGTCTTTTTTAGGCTACAGGCTTACCGACAGTCTTCATTGAAGAAGAGTGGTGTAGAGAAGTTGAAACCTCGTTTTTATGGACCCTACAGAGTGATCAGGAGAGTTAGAGAGGTAGCATATGAGTTGGAGCTACCAGAGGGAAGCAGAATCCACAACACATTCCATGTGTCATGCCTCAAAAAGGCATTGGGCCAACAAGTCACCGCTTCGACAGATCTTCCTCCGCTAGATGAGGAAGGATAATTGGTTTTGGCACCTGAAAGGATTGTGCATGTACGGGAATGGAGACTAAGAAGTAGAGTTATTTGAGAGTACCCAGTCATATGGAAGGGGTTGCCTGCAGAAGATGCTACATGGGAAGGTGAACATATTTTACAGCACCCTGATCTAAAATTGCTTGAGGACAAGCAATTTCGGGAAGGGGGCATTGTAATGTCCCCCTCCAATTGATGACTCATTAGCCTACATGACTCTCGTAGGATATAGTCAACAAAGAAAAAGGGGATTCAAAGTATCAAACCCTAAAGAGATATTAAATGAAATAAATAATTATATTTTAATCAAGTGAGGGTTTAATTTGGTCAAGAAGGAAGATCTAGAAGAATCAGAGAAGAAGAATAAATAGAAGGGGAGCCTACCTCTTTGGGAATTATGGTTTGATATCTTATTTGAGTGCTCTTGTAGCCAGCGGTTTCGTTGGAGTTTTGGGAAAACCCTTCCAGTGCAGGTTTAGTTTCGGTAGTGCAATACCCACCCTAGCTAGACAAAGGAGAGTTCATTTGGAGTCTTTGTCTTATGGTATTTGTTGAAGATCTTGAAGTACACTGGAGCATAGAAGTGGGAGGCTTGGAGAGCCTCGGTTTCTATGTTGGCATCATGCAAAGTTTCCTTGTGTGTTTTGTAGCAGATTGTGTAGTTGCCTAACAGCGAATAGTTTATATTCCTAGTCTTGTTCTGTAGTTGTTTTTACAGCCACTAGAGATATGTGTATTATTGTTCACATTCATAATAAGATGTCATATTATTTTTCTCTATTTATGTGTGTTTGCCATTTGTTTGATAATATTCCTCATTGAGCAAATTATTCTAAGGGTTTCATATCATTTTCGCTTAAGAAGAATTAATAATTTGGGTCAAGGATATTACACTCTATAAGCAAATGGTAATCAATTTGTAGCCAAATATAAGATGATATATTTAGTGTAGAATATATGAAGAGTGTATCTAACTGATGTTGTTATTGTTTCATTTATATTTGGTCAACTTCATATACGACTTTAATAATGTTACTTATTTTTCCTCAATATTATATGGACCGACAAATGATGATCTCAACATTATTCACATTACAATATCTCTCTCATACTGCATTGTAGAAGCATGTATCATGCAATCATGCAATACAACCTTTGACCTCAAGATGTGTTTCTTGAAAAAGGTTCCCCCTTTGAAAAAAAAAATAAGTTTAAAATAAAACAAAATAATCTTCAGAAATTTATTCACTACAATTATAAAAAAATAATACTAAAGCAATGCAGGTGCATGGATTGTTAAAGAATCTAAAGAAGGGTCACTGCTTGAGAGCACTTATTCAGTTCTCGATCTTTATGTTCTTTGATGGTACAACAGTCTTTTATGTATAGGTCTTTGGGCCTTATTGGACATACTATATGTATATTTAATACTCCTTGTATTTGTTATGGAAGTCTATGGGGATAGTTTGTCTATGTAAAATTATACGACACCATTCGGACATAGTTTTGAGTCTCCTTTTGAATATGTATGTGAAAACATATAGCCATGTTTTGAGTATAGATACAATAACGACAGATAGATTGTTCCTTTGGAGGTTTTGATAGAGATAGAGAATCAATCAGTAGGGCTCTCTTGAAATGTTATTAGCATCTATTGAATATATTATGTTTCATCTCAAATAGAAAATATTGTTTTTTGGGAAAAAAATCATATTAAATAAGTGCTTCAAAAACATAGCAATTTTTTTGCTTATATTAATAAAAATCATAGCGATTTTTTGCTTATACTAATAAAAATCATAGTGATTTTTTGCTTACACTAATAAAAATTATTTTTATAGATAATGGAGGAAAACATCAATTCATAACTTATAATTTATCTTCATTAAATAACTTATGTGAAATAACCCCTATACATCTATAATAAATGTTGGAAACATAATCCGCTAGGGCTATGGTATCATTCACTTTAAGGAATGTAAAATGTCAAGTGATAGTGTAACATATCAGGAGTCAAAGAGACCTTGGAAGATGAATCCAAAGGTCGTCCGAAATGTATTCATGTGTAACATATCTATGAATAAAATGCAATCTCACACTTATCTTTATTTGTGTAATCCAACAGTGGTATCAGAGCACCTTAGTATTGAGGCCTCATTTAATCTATGGTAGTGTTATCCATAGCTGAGCATTTCATTTTTTCTTGCGTGAAACGTATCTAACCCCCTAGCCTACTAGTCCTGTCAGTTTGCATTAGTCTGTGCCCATCTACATTAGTCTACCACTATGTTTGTCTGCTTGTACACAACCTCTCTTCGTTCCAGTCTGAACAATTCGTTGTGCCCACCCTTCTCGATCTGCGTGAAAGCGTTAGGGTTTCCTTTGTTCCACTTTCGAGATTCCTATTCCTCCTGCGGCCTTTGCCCTATAGAACATTCAAGCTCGAATTATCTTCGTCCTCATGTTGTATAGAGAGCCATAAGCCTCCATGTCCATCTACTCGTTGTTGATTACACTCTTCTTGTTACCCTCACCCACGAGATTCTAAATCAGTTTGCAATCAGAAAGAAAGGGAAAGGGACAATAGACAAATTAATTTGGTTCCCTCACGCGGGCTTCAAAGGTGAAGAGATTCATGTTTTATTTAAGAGTCTTTTTCCAATAGTGAATCCTTCTTCCTCATCGTTGGTTGTCTCCTATTTTGTCGACAAAGTTGCTCACCTCCATGAACACTTCTTCGTTCTAAATCAACATCTCAAAAATCCCACGGAGCATGAGACTCAATCCATGGAAGAATGCATATCAGTGAATCTTCAACAAATGTACAATCATATAGCAGATTTGAGGGACCCGTTGTCAAGGTTATGGTAAATCTACGTGAAGAATAATTCATGATTCAGGTAGATTATGGGGAAGCTAGTGTATTTGTGTGGTGTTTGAAGACTAGAGCACTAGCACTAAGTCTTGTGGTATCGAGTACACCATCTCCTGCCAACAGTGTACAAACCCTACATGTCTACTTGCAAACCCTCACTAAACATTTCTCATGGGACAAGGTCGATCACGTGGTTGCTAAGGATTCACTACACGCACTCTCAGATTTGGCCAAATGAGACAAGAATATTGATATTCCCGATAAGGAAGGAGTTGTGGAAGCTCTAGTGCTCGAGGCTCCTCTAATTGCTTGGAAGGGGAGTTCATGCGCGTTGGCCCAAATCTGAAATTTGAACTGATAGTTGGTTTTCACTGATTTTATAGAGATGGAATGACCCATGATCTTAGAATTAAAGATGGTAAAGCCACTTATGATCAAGGGAGTTTTGGCAACCCATTTTTAAAATCTTAGTAGTTTGATCATTTGAGAGCTTTCCAATGAATGTTTTACCTTCACAAACGACACAGAGCTCAATGGGAAGAGTATCTGTCAAGATTTGGACTCTACACGTCCGATTGGTGGAGGCAAACAATTCTTATTCCCAGAGTTGTCTATTGTCAATACGCTTCGTATGTTTCCCAGAGCAAACGGATTTGTCGTGTACACAACTTGCGCAATCAAATTTCCAGAATTAATGCAAGGATTCTTCATGTATTTATAGTTAGACCAGAAAGCCACTTTGGTGGGCACTAAGTAGGACTAATACATCAACTTCGGATCATAATCACGAAGCGGTCTACGTTGAAGCAAAATCACAGGACAACGACACAGTGAACTCCAGAAACTTGCAAATAGTTTTTTCGTAAGTTTAATTGCTCATTTTAAGTTAAGTTGACTTACATTGTAAACGGGTGCATTTTCGATAGATGCTGACACCCCTCATTTGTTGAGTTTGCATTATAAAGTCTGGGTGGAGTTGCAAGAAACCTCTGACATCTAATTTTGTCTTTAAATGGCTAGAGTTGAGGAATTATTAGAGTTACTAAATACTCTAATACTCTCTTTTGTGGACAATACAGTGACCATTGACAAAGCAACTTTGCAATCGGTTGTAACTTGTTTGCAAGTTTCGCAAGCCAAAGTAGCACTCATGCAACTCAAACTCGACTTCTTCACGATGCACTTGAACAAAAGAATCTTCGACATTCTGAACTAGTCCTTTTTCAGAACAACTGTATTTTCGAAGAAAAAGATGATCATCATCCAAATGAACAGGCAATACAGAAACAACTCGGTGAGACAACTTCATATTCAAGTATGAATGCAAATCAGCGTCATCTTTCCAAACCAATCATCAAACCTTGAGAAGAAATCGGAATCAATAAGCACAGAACCAATATCGGATATGAAAAGGAAGTGACCTTTCATATTTCAGATTATACCAAACCGATCTAGTTCCAGAGTGTTGGATTACTTCAAGAGAGTTCACATTCACCTGCTCTAGTTCAAGAGCAGATTCCAAAATGCCAACATTGTCAGTGAGTTGGCCACATGGAAGATCAGTGCTTCAATCTTCATCCTTGCGAGTATTGTGGAAAGCACAATCATCCTTCAGATAGGTGTTCCAAACACAAAACCACTGCAAGAGTAAAGAACCACTATGGGTAGATGACTTCTTGGCGATGGTCATCAATAGCCAAGAAGATATCTCAATCATACCGTAGAATTCACTCTCAAACACTGAGGCATCTTGCAATAAAAGAATTTGCATCTTCTCATTTTGTCCCTGACAGGGGGGAACAACATCAACGATTGACAGTTATGCTTCAAGTTTCAAAGTCTTATCAATCAAGCAATAACAAGCGAGCAATATCAAGCGAGCATGACCAGTAACAAGCACGTGATTTGATTTGTGGTCAATTAAAACCACTAGACATCGGTTTGTAGTTTTCCTTAAACCTCCACTTAGTAGAAGACTTTTAGCTTATGCTAGAGAATAGTTTATGGTCATCTTTAAACCAATGTTTGAGTGCACTTCCAACTAGCAGAAGACATCAACTTCAGCTTCTAGCTAACTTAGGAAAGGTTTAGGGGACCATTGAGCCCTAGAGCCAAGTTCCAAAGTTTGTGGTTGTCCTTAAACCACCAAATTGGTTTGTGGTCTTCCTTAAACCACCACCACCATTTAGTAAAAAAACATTAGCTTATGCTAACCATTCAGTTTGTGGTCATCCCAAAACCACCAAATTTATAGAGCACATTCAGCCATTGGCAGTTGTCCACTTCCAGATTTCAGTGGCACACTTTGAGACTTCAACTCTCTTCTTTGACTCAAATACACCCCTTTAGAGTAAGAGGGGGGGGGATGTTGGAAAACTAATCCGTTGGGGTTATGGTATCATTCACTTGAAGGAATGTAAAATATCAAGTGATATTATAACAAATCGGGAGTCCAAGAGACCTTGGAAGATGAATCCAAAGGTCATTCGAAAAGCATTTATGTGTATCATATCTATGAATAAAATGCAATCTCACACTTATCTTTATTTGCGTAGTCCAACAATAAATAACAATTTTTGTAGAAAGAACTTAAAATATGATAATAATAAAATATTTCTTTATACATTTTAAGGAAAAAAATATAACTAAAAGGTTTCATTCTAAGATTCGAGTAATTTTTTATGACCTCTGCTATGTCCTTGTGAAATCGGGCATATGAGCATTTTATGACCTCTGCTATGTCTTTGTGAAATAGGGAAAATAAGTAAATTTATAATGAAGTTGCGTTAGGTAATCATGAAAACAGTTTTGGCTGAAATAGTTTTCTCTTAATAAATTTGAATATATATATATATATATATATAGCTTCATGTGATGAATTTGTTGCAATAAATAGTTAAGTCCTTATAATTCCCCTCTGAACAAAATATTTAATTAGTTTTATGCACTAGTAGATGGTGTGATTACATTATTTGGACAAACGTATAAAACTCTAAAACAGAGGGTTAAAGACGTGGATTCCAATGCTAGCCAGCCTCATTTTGGCTCACTTGAGATCCATGCCCTTGTTGGAAGCTTAAGCAACATTCCATTTCACCCTGTTGTAATGGAAAATCAAATCCTTCTAACTTAATTAAAATGATTTGTACACCTAAGAATTAATTGAATAATGTCTATATGGGCATCGATGAAGTAGAAATGAATATAAATAAACTCTAACCAGAAATTTAGCGTGCCCATGATAATGAATGGGAATTATTTAATTGAATTTATGTCTAAATGGGCACTTCAGAAGTGAAGTAGAATATAAATTTACATAAATTTTATATTTTTGAAAATGACAGAAATATTGATCTTCTCTGCTGGTTTTTTAATCTTTCAATGATGTAGAGATCACAGTCCTATCGTTCTGTTCTTGAAAAGTTTAGAGAAAACGGAGACTTTTTAAGTGAATTTTGTGACAGAATTTCAGACCTGTTGTTGGTTTTGTATTGATTAGTTTCAGAATCTATATAAGATCTGAAAAGATCTATTAGGTGGACAGAGATATCATCTTTTTGGAGATGTAAATCTTGAGGAAGACCAGGAATTTTAAAGCCCTTTCTTATTTCGTTTTTGCACTACACCTGCACATCAAAGTACGATTTTCATTCTAATTCTATATGAAAGTGCACCTGCACATTGAAGTATGATTTTTATTCTAATTCTATAGAAACATCAATTTTTTCATTGGAAAAAAAAATATAAATAGAATATAAATAAAATACCAGAAATCTAGCATGTCCATGATAGTGAGTGGGAATTGAAGCAGATGCATGTGATTTTGATTAGTATATAGAAACTTGTGCGAGACCAACTCTAATAGCTTATGGTCCCCACTATGAGACTATCCTAAACTAAGCTAGGTAATAATTTTCCTAGATGATATCATTGTCCTACTTGGATATCAAGCTCGCTAGTTTACTAGTTCATGTTGACATGATCTAACCTAGCTAAATACACAGAAAACCATAAAGTTGAGATGTTTAATGGACTGTTTGGTTGTATTTTGATAGTAACTTTGGTTAAATTTCTTGATTATTTATTGTTTGAAATGGGAGCATCATCTCAATGTAATTTGTACTTTGACAATGAAGAGTTCTCATTGGAGCCATCTATTAAACTCATGTTTTAGAATTTTATTGCGTGACCTGAACTGTTAGTGGCCACACAATATCAAAATTGGATGATTCACAGACATATTTGACTTCGCATACTATATATTTAAAATATATGCACAGCATTCCCCTAGTTTTATGCTATAATTTTGTGGGAAGAAATATCTCCAGAGATCCTACTATATTTGTGTAGGGAAAAAAATTACAAGAAACAATAATTGTTGATGTACATTTGCAGAGTTAAGAGTAGCAAAATTTTCTATTGTGTAATCGTTTCAAGTACCAATTATGAGGTTTGTTATGCAATAATTATAATTCATCGTAGTGTTTTTCAACTGTTATTAGTTGAACTTCAGGGAGGGAACAAAAAGTTCAATAGAGAAAGTGCCTTTTAAGTCTTCCCTGGCCAAATGACATGTTTCTAGCCACTTCTTTCAGTTGAAATCAATTTTTACCATAGGCCATATTCTGAGATACCATAATCTTAGTTTAATACTACCATATAAACATGGCAATGAAAAAAACCTGTGTAATTACTCCATCTCAACGATCTGCTAACAGTAAAGAAGCAGGCAAGAACCACCCAAGTTGTAAACTAAATTTGTAGACTCTCACAACTCTCGTGCTCTCACAATCAAAATGACATTACATATTCTACAAGTTCAGACAGTTCCCTGCCATGGAAAGGAGAGACAACTTAGCAATCTCTTATTTCCCAAGTCTAGTGTCACCTCTTGGAAGACTAAAAGAGGCGTAGCCAACACCATATATGCAGTTCTGGACTGCATGCATTTGCAAATAATCTATATTAGATCAAATCATATAATACCATTTTCTGTTGCTCAAAAACACATTTTGAGAGATAACAGAGAGATAACAGAGATCCAATCTGCGGAAAGTCAACTTTATCTCTTTTAAAAACAGGAATTGCACATTACAAACAAAAATGATATCATACCTCCTTACCCCAGTGAATATGGTTAAAGAAGAGAGCACTACAAGAAATTTGATACTGGTTTGTTTTAATACTTCAAATTTAACCCAGTTTGCCAAATATAATTGTATTACTCAGGATGCCTTTTAGACAAGCACGAGTGCCAACCCCACATTTTCATTCAGAAAAGACAAACAGGATTTGAAACTGTGGAGCAATTAAATAAAAACTGCTTTAAAGCAAAGCAAGTCTACTCTCAGAAGGGCAATTAATTTCTGTTATACAATATCCAATTTTCAAGTACTGCACCAAGATTTAAAGCTTCTTATAGAAAAAGAAGAAATGGTATACATTAATACAACAAAGAGATTCATACTTGAAAACAAGAATACAGAATTTTACCCAAATCCATCCTAGAGCAAGACCAGTCCACCTAACAACAAACAATTTCCTTTATCGACGTAACTGACGCCCTTCAATAGCCATCTCTTCGAAGTGCCAATCCCTAAGGATATCCCTTCTCAAGGCAGGACAACGTAACAAACGAGGTGTTACAGTAGGTTGGGGAGCCACCTTGGAGCTCATCGTGCTATTAGTAGCCACTGCAGAATTCTTTTTCAGCCAACAATTTCCTATTGCTCCACATCGTGCATCACTCTCAGAATCTGAAGAGGTTGAGTAGCTCCTGAATGAATCAGTCGAATTTCCTACACCATGGCATACTATACATGCAAGGCTCATGGCTTAGAACAGTAAACAAACAACAGAAAACCTGTGATACACACAAAACAGGGTAAATTCAACAAGCATCAGTAGTTGCCAAAATATTGATGCTATAAATGTGAATTTAATGACGAATGATTCAAGTTTAAAACAAATACATAAGAAATATCGACCTGTTTCCAGTTTTTGACAATGTAATTAAAATGCAAAAGGACATAAACAAGTTAGTGTTATTTTGATGGTGTTTCATATCCAGAGAAACACTAGTCATCCCAAGATAAAGAAGTGCACAAGAAGGCAGATTAAATACACTCGGCTGTGGTGCCAGGGATATCTCAGACATGCTCGCTATAAGCCTTAAGCATAAAGGAGTGAAATATACCCAGCGACTCTCTCTTTCTCCCCACTAAACTGAACCCCAAGCCCCCAATCATATACAGGCTAAACTCTTAAGGATATATTGTGACTTACAACCATACACAGAATTTCAAGAAATAAAACTCAATAGGGTACCTACCCACTTTCTCCCAGTGAAAAAGAATATTACAAACAAGTGCATGACCTTAATTTCACAACCTTAGGCACTGTCAAAGCAAACTGTTTAAAAAGATACTAAAGCAAAGAATAAAATTATTATCAGGATCGACTACGTGTAAAGCCAGAGGTTTATTCAAGGATATCCCAAAGTTCATCAATAAAACCTCTCCACTTAACTGCTTTACACACATTGGCCTAAAAGCACCAAAAGACAATGAAAAAGGGCAAAATTTAAATTGAGTGGAGCAATATTAATGGCATCACAGCAAAAGAACTGTGAAGTGAAGGAAAGAAGGGGACATTTTTTCCATGTTTACTACCTTTTCCATTTAAGTGTCCTTTTTTCTTTTCAAAGGTTGATCCAAGAACTCAGGCATAGGCGCTTGATGGACAACAAAGGGTTCCTAAGAGTTCCAAGGTTACAATTAAGTATTAACTTTTAAGACAACGATATAATAAACTAGACCAACCACAATGAGTTAGTAAAATAGCACTTTCAAACGAGGACATCCAAATAATACAATACTAATGTTCCACCAAGTTTCAGGGATGCAGGGACATAGGAGTAGGGACACACATCCAAGAGATGTCTGGAAGCACCCCCCAAATTAAAACATAAATCATTGAAATCTTATACATGACAATGTTCTAATATACATTACATGTGACGGTTATCAAGCTATGTTGAATACTGGGTCGTGGGGAAGAGAGGGGGTTTCATTCTTTTTGTATTGTTATTGTTCCATAGTTGAGCAGAGCATCTAGCAATACGATATTAGAGCATAACAATGGAAGTAGAAGATTCTATAGCATCCATTCAAGCCACAATGTCCATGGAAACTCCATAGTGAGTGACCCTTTCTTTGTACTTGCATTTCTTATAAGGAAAAGAAAACAGAGCATAGGCGTCACCTTCTAGCTAGATTTTATCTCATATTGGGTTTACCAAGTCACATATTGTATTCATTTGTGTGGATGGTGTGTTCTTTTGCTTGTTCTTTCATTTTGGATTTCAATTATTTCCATAGATTTGAGCACTAAGCTAGTAATAATAAATCTGAGATATAAGGTAATAAACCGCATAATAAAAGATTTCAGAATATTGTAAGATCTCTTGTGACGAACTGTTCCAATGGAATATCCACAACAGTTTACAGATAATGAAAAAGGCCTTCTTTGCTCAATAACTTATACATTTGATGAGCTTGTAGTCTCATCTTGGAAACCTTTAACCCTTACGCCTTTTATGCAAGTGGCCTAGAAGACTTAAGCATTTATTTTGGTTCTATTGCTCTACCCAAGTTGGCCTAGAAGGGAGTCTCAGAATTCTATGATTCCCTCCTCCTTGCTCCCCTTTCACGAAAATCTACCACGTTAGGGAACAAATTGTCAAATACCTAGGGTATATATTCAAGGTATATATTCATTTCCCAGGTATATAAATCCAAGGTATATATTCATTTCCAAGGTAAAAACCCTTCTTCACTTCTTTCTTTATGGATGCAATGCATGCTTCATTGTTCCCTGTTATCAAAAGATTATTTACATACACCACAAGATATACAATAGTTTTGCCAACTTTCTTGACAAACAAAGTTGCATCATCAAGATTAAAGTGCTTGAAATTAATCTTCAAAAGATGCTCAATTAGTTTTTCATACCATACACGAGGTGTTTGCTTTGGGCCAAACAAAGATTTGATGAACTTGCATACCTTATGTTCTTGACCCTTCATAGAAAATCCTTCTGGTTGAGACATGAAGACATTCTCTTTCAAATCTCCATACAGGAAAGTTGTCTTCACATCCATGTGATGAACCTTCCACCTATTTTGTGTTGTGAAAGCCAAAAAAGCACAAATGGTAGCCCATTTTGTTGTGGGGATAAAAGTATCCTCATAGTCTATCCCTTCTTTTTATGCATATCCTTTCACCACAAGCCTCACCTTATGCTTGTCAAGTGAACCATCTGATTTGTACTTGGTCTTGTAGACCCACCTGCAACCAATTGGTTTGGTTCCAAATGGAGGATCCCCCAACTTCCATGTCCCATTCTTGATGAGAGCATCATACTCCTGCATAGTTTCTTTCCACTCGTCATGAGAAACAACTTCTTCAAAAGAAGTTGGTTCAAAGTTAGTAGATAAATTCAATTGACGATCATATCAAACATCCATATCATTGACATCAATTGAATTTGGATTATCTACATCACCTCCATCATCTAGTCTTGTTGAGCTTCTGGTTCCTATCTTTCCAACCTCATCAGGACAAACACTTTCAAGTGTCTTTATGAGCCACTTTGGACATTTTTGTGATGGTCCAGGTTACTCAACTGATTGAGATGGTGCTACATTCCCAGCAAGATTCAACCTTTTGATCCTCTTAATCACATTATCCAATTGAACCTCCTATTCTAATGGAGTGGCAAGATCTTCTACATGAGGGGGTGATGACACTTCAAAAGGAGATTCCAAAGATTGATCCAAGATAGGGATCCCCCCTTCAATATGTGGAATCTCATTATCAAACTTGTGATATGTCATTACATGGGTAAATCTATCAAGGCGATCAAGTTGTCACTCAACAGTCTTGTCATTCTTAGTGGATTTTTAAAAACTCACATCTCTGGAAAGAATGAACTTTTTATTTACCTCATCGTAAAGACAATATGCCTTGGTGGTATTTGAGTACCCCAAGAAGATGCACTTTCAAGTCCTTGCACCTAGTTTGTTTCATTGCTCCTTAGGAATTAAGGCATAACAAGTGGAAACAAAAACCTAAGATGCTTCACCGAAGGAATATGGTGATTTCACATTTCATAAGGAGTCTTGTTCTTGAGAGCATGATATGGACATATGTTTCTTAAGTACACTACACACAGAACTGCATCAGCCCAAAACATCAACTTCACATTCTTGAAAAATAGCAATATTCAAGAGTGTCCTATTCATTCTTTTTGCTACACCATTCTACTGAGGATTGTCTGGAATGGTGGTTTGATGCTTAATCCCATGTTGATGAAGATTTCTTTCAAACTCATTAGAAGTATATTCCCCTCCATTATCAATACGAAAAGTGCCAATATGAGATTGTGCTTCATTTTCGATCCATGCATGAAAATTTTTAAATGTTTCAAATGCTTGAGATTTATGTATCAACAAATAAACCCAACACATCCTAAAGTGTAATCATCAATAAAAGTCACAATCTATTTATACCAGAAGCAGATGCAACATGGATGGGGCCCCACAAATCAGAGTGTATCAACCCTAGCTTTCTACATTCTCTTGAAGTGAAATCATGAAAAGGTTGTTTGTTGTGTTTACCAAGGGTACATGCATCACATTGCTTCAAAATCCTTGGAATGGTAGGCAAATGAGAAACACCATTTTTCTTCAACATACGAAGATTGTCCTAATTGATGTGCCCAAATCTAGCATGCCACAAGAGACTAGATGACAATGTGCCTTCATCATGGTGAGAGAGGTATGCAAAATTATGTGCCCATGTAGATGTCCCTTTTAGGACCCACAATTTCTCATCCTCCCATCCTATCATGATGACCATGTTGTCGGAAGACCTCCTTATTTCAACTTTTCCATCAAACATATGAATAGTATGGCCATGTTGTCAAATGTGCATAAGAGACAACAAGTTCCTCAACAACTCAGAAAGATAGAGAACATTATGCAAAAGAAACTCTAGGAATCCAGGCAATTTGAGCCTGGTGGTGCCAATTCCCATAGGTTTGAGATTGGAACCATCTGCAAAGTTTATTGCACCCTCTACATTGTCATTCAATTCCTCAAAGAAGTCTCTCTAAAAATTCATGTGGCAAGTAGCACCAGTCTTAAGCAACCAGGGATCTCTCCAAGAAGCAAATGAAGTTTCAACAAACACACATATCTTGGATAAAAGAGTGGACATTGTCCATCGTTGTGAAGATGTCTTCCACTTTTCATAGTATTCATTAATTTAACAAGATACTAAGTTTAATACCACTTGATGATGATACCACTTGATGACATCAAAGTTGCAGCTGAAATAAAAACACACATACTCTATTCTATGCAAAGCAAGGGACGAGAAATATGCTCTAATTCCCCCAAAGGGAAAATTTTGTTATCAAACCATTCTTGTCTATTAATTTGTGTACAAATGGCCCATTTTATAACCATAGGTGACCATAACAACTATTACATAATTAGATGGTTGGTTCAAACCATCTCCACAACTCTTTCCACAATATCTCCTTAAATCTCTCAACAAAACTCCATGAATCTCCATTGTGGAAATAAGAATTTCTAAGACAAGGGGGTAGGCATAATCAAGGTGAGAGATTTGATCTTTATTGTGTTTGTTATGGTAAGAATGGACATGATGCAAAGACATGTAGGATCCCATGGAAGAAGATCAAAGAACAACATGAAGGAGGATGTTCTCTTTCCCTGAGTCGATTTTCTCATTGCTTGGGCCGAATTATCCTTCCCCTCAGTCAATTTATCGTTGCCTGGGTCATTTTCTCCTTACTTGGGCTGAATTAACATTCCCTTGGGTCGATTTCCCCTACCTGGGTGTTTCTCTCTCACCCACAGGTTGTATGGGTCGTACACGGCCATAGAGACTCCCTCTCTCTGTCCCTAGGTGATTACATCATTTTGCTAGCCAATTTCATCCTCTAGTCGACTCAGTTCTTCCCTAGGCGGCTTGACTTTGGCTATCTCTCCCAATACCCTTAGGCATCTATTGTGATTGGTTGATATGCAATTTGAAGCACGAAATGGTGTTGAATAGAAATGGACTTAGCTTGATGAGTCAACCCAATGTAGAAAAGAATCACTTTAAAGGCTGAGATCCCCATAGTTCGAGTTCTCGAAGAATCCTCTAGCCTGCACAACAAACAATGCAAGAAGAGTTGGATGCAATGTTTGATGATGATCATACATTTGTACTAAATTTTTTGTATTATATTTACTATCCTTTTGTATAGAATTCAGTGGTCTATGGAAGAGACATTTTCTACAATTTGATTGATTTTGCCCAACCCTCTATTGTAGCTTGTTGTAGCGAGACTTGGAAGAATCATGA
This sequence comes from Picea glauca, assembly GCA_000966675.3. Classification (NCBI taxonomy): domain Eukaryota; kingdom Viridiplantae; phylum Streptophyta; class Pinopsida; order Pinales; family Pinaceae; genus Picea; species Picea glauca. Next base: position 36,758 of record JZKD02S1951823.1, read on the forward strand.
CACATGACAATGACCATCTTGAATCATTTTGACTGCCACCTTGGTTTTCATCCACAGCAATAGCCCTAGTGCTTGGTTTGCTAGTGTTTTGGTCTCATCACCCAAGGCATTGTCTAGGTTGAGCATTGCATATGTATGCTACAGCCAACTCTCAATCCATTTCAAGCTCAAATGGAATGTATAGGAGCAACGTGCACACAACGAGTTAAGTGTTGTAAGAGCACATTCCAATAACAGAGTTCATAATCAATCAATAGATATGAAGTGCCAACTTGAATTACCATTTAAGGGGTATTGCAAGTAGTAAGATAAGATCAGATAATTTTATTAATGTCCAAAGAATGACCACAAAAGTAGGTCAATGGGACTGAAGAATACAACAAGTGTGGGTACAATGTGGGAGTGCAAAAGCATCTCCTAGATAATGCTGAGAATATCTTAAAAAATAAACCCTAGGTCTAGTTACAACCAAGGAAAAAGTGTATATAGTAGTATCGTATGTGCGGTGATACAAAGTGGGGGCGTCTGTGGTGGGAGTTGGACAACTCAATACTAGCCGAGAGAGGAAAAACTAAAAGTGAAGCCAGTGAGGGGAGCAACAAGGGTCGCACTGGCCCATTGTTGGAGTCCTTGACTAGATGTAGGAGTGAGGAAGCTCAGCCTACCATATATCAAGTCGTAGTCAAGCTTGGAAACAGAAATCTACTTTCTCTTGGCAATTTGAATTCGAACATATATATGTGTTGAAGGGATTCATTGTTTGAATTTAGAATTTTGCACATTAAAGGGGTAGAGTAGCATATCAATTATGCCAATACAAGGGGTTGGAACTTGGTTGGATTGGTCTGAGCACCATAAGTAAACAAACCAAGCAGCTTGGCAGTAAACTAGAACGGGAGACAGAAATTACTCAGGGAAAAGAGGATTTCGATTGCATTGTCATTTGGGTCCTTGTGTGCAGGGTACACAGAGAAGAAGACAATCAATATACCCATGTAGTTTCCAATGATGTCGCCAATGCCTATCCCCTGGGTTTCCCTCAGATGCACCATAGACATTCAGTTTGTGGGCGAGGGGATCTAGGGGATTCCAAATTGCTTTTTGTCTCAGACGATGCCATTTATGTCTACTTTAAATTGTAACCTGAATTATGGGGATCACTATCCCCCACACAAACAATCGACTATGCTCCTCTTATAAGCATTGCAAATCCTCCTCTTCCCAAGTTTAGATGCAAAGATATCCTTCATGTTTTTTTCAATTCTTTTCAAAATGGTCTCCTATGGATGTGACATATCTTGGAAAGATCTATTATTTCTTTCTTTCTGAATATTCCAAATGATGAAACCCGAAATGACATCCCACGCCATGTTTAAGATTTTGGAAAGGTAGTCCACTTTAGGTGAATGTCTCATTACACCAAAGATATCAATAATAACTTCCCATTTGTCACCATCTTTCCAATGACCATGTCCCAACATTATCATTTACCATAATTGAACTAGTGATCAATATCATCCTCTGTTTTTTTAAATAAAACACATCACAATGGTCCTTGGAAATCTCATTTGATCAAATTGTTCGATGTTAGAATTTTCCTTTTGGAGAACATCAAAGGAAGGATACCACCTTGGGCCAAAGTGTCGGGTTAAACACTTCAAAGCAGATTTTTTCCATCCTACCTATGGCTTCTTGTTGAACCAAGTACTAGTAAACAGAACAGATTTTTTCATTTCTACATATGGCTCTTTGTTGCAACAGATATGGGTAGACCCATTTGACAAAGTAGTTCCCATCCTCAGTGTATCCACATCTTAAACAATCTAGTTTTATTTACCTAGTAGAACTCTTTTGTTAATTCATTCCATAGCGCAACTTTCACCTCGTCTATTATATATGGAGGCAACTAATCAAATGGTTTTGAGATTCTAGTGTGTTGAAAGAGGTCAGAGCCCTCTTGGATTTATAACCAATATTGGCTCCATCCAACATCCATAAAGGTTGTTTGGGATTCCCTTATACTTTCTAGATTCCTTGAAGGTTCAAATTGATACCGAGCATCCTCCCAAAATAATGCAGATTGGGTATTCTTAATCTTTGAAAATTAAAAAACTTCTACTAAATTAAGGCTTTGTTTGGCACTATTTCAAACAAAGAAGGACCCCTTCGGATTGGATTTTAATCCGATGAAATCTCCATGGGCATGTCTTGGCGCATATTTTCCTTAACAAACCTAGGACCATAAAGCATTCTTCTCCTTCGCCCAACCACGTGACTTTGGCACTCAACACTATTCATGAGCTTAGGGTTTTGGATGCCCAAACCACCATGTGATTTTGGTCAATGGATTTCCTTCCAAGCTATCAACGACCACTTCCTTTCCATAATAGCCCCTCCCCACAAAAATACGTTTTAGAGCTTCTCCATTTCCTTAAGAACTTTTATGAGGGTAGCAAGAGTCAAGAAAATATAGACCGAGATAGCTTGCAACACCTATTTAATAAGAAGAAACCAACCAACAAGGGACAAAACTCTAAATGTCCAGTTATTCAACTTGCTCCTTATCTTGCAAATGATCCTTTCCCAAGATAGGTCCCTTCAATAAGGGTACTCTAAGATACTTGTTGGGCGAAGAGGATCTAGGAATATTCATAACCTTGCATCTAAGTCACATAACATGTCCAAATCCCCCCCCTGTGTCGTGTATCCTACGTGTCGAACACGAAATGGTAGGACACGTGTCAGACACTTGTTTAGAACGTGTCATGTTTCATAGGACACGCGTCTCCTGAAAATAGGACATGTGTCCTGCTTAGAAAAGGACCTTGGCTCATGTTTTCTCATGCAAGTTGCAGCTGTGAGGTGTTTTGGTGTGCAGCTAAGGGTTATTTGGCCTTACTAATGCTATTTAAAGAGGTCCCCATTGTCGATGAATGCAGCTATGTGAGACATTCTCCAGCTTACAAACCTGTGAGGTGTGGATCATTGCAGCTATGTGAGTCTTTCTCTCAGGTTACAAACCTGAGAGAAAGCCCCTAAGAAGGGTACGTGGTTCATGCCTGAGACACAGCTAGGAACGTAGAGATGACCTCCTCCATTCAGAGAGTGAGAAGAACTCCAGATGATTATCCAGTGGGAAAGGCGATCTGATGAGCTGGACATGCTTGTGGCTGAGCACAAGTTGAACGTGTGGAATCCCAAAGTGTTGGGTGCATCGTCATGTGAACAGAAATGAAGATGATGTGTTAGCCTCCTCTGAGCAGCAGAGTTGACGAGAAAACTCCAAATGATTCTCCTGTGTGAGGCAATGGGAAAGAAGATCTGTAGAGTGGACATGCCTGTGGATGAGCACAGGTGAATGTGTGGAGATTTGGTTCTTTTGTGTAATGCAGTGAGCCAGAACTATGACATCCCTATGGATGTGCCCCTAGTGGATGAGCACTAGTGGATGTATCAGATCCTTTGCTATATGTTGTTCAAGAGTCAGACCTGCCTATAACCCTAATTGTTATGTAAAGGGTACAGGTCCGCCCCACCTTAATGTAATTAATAATAAATGTAAAAGATAATTAATATGATTAATATTAATTATAATAATAATAATTATTATTATTATTATTATAAAGTGACTTCGAGAGGTCGGCCCTGTTGAGCCAATAGATGCCTTTGTTGATTGGACAAGTCTAATATAAGTAAGGGATGATTCCCCATTGTGGAATCATATCTTTCTTGTGTTTGAACTTTGGAAATTACAGCAAATACATCTACTTGGGAAAAGGTGCGCACCTCTCTTGGGCGCTAGTCTTCTAGGGCTTAAGCACCCTCTTGTGTGCTAGGTCATTCTTGGTGGTAAAGGTCTTTCTCTTAAAGAATATAGCAAAGGATTTGGTTGGGTTTTCTTCCCTTGTTAAGAAGGGTTTCCCAGGATACTTCTTGTGTTCTTGTGCATGGTGTTTCTTCTTGTGATCTTGGTTGTTGCAACATTATTGTTTATGGTTAAGTGAAATGCAAAAATGGAATGAACTTCATGCTTAACCTAGCGTATGAAAAATCAGCATGGTATCAGAGCATAGGTCTTGAAGAACCCATTGCACAAGCTACGCATTTACCAGTCATGCTTCCTCTTCTACAGAACCGTACGACCCTCCTAGGGTTTCTAGAAAAATCCGTACGGCCTCCTTTTCAGTGGTGATCCAGCCCTTAATA